>SNQJ01S0090215.1:29210-53191 GCA_010110895.2 Picea sitchensis | reverse complement strand
TTGACTTAAGACAAGCCATAAAAATTAACGCTAAATCTAAAATTAATTAGACTTTTTATGTTTGTAGGGTCAACCAACTAGTTTAGGGTTAGGGCCTTGAATTAAGTTGGAGAGGAAACTCTTCAAGGCCATTAAATCAAACATTGGAGTTTGAGATAGGGAGTATTAAAAGTCCAGTATCGTGAAATTTATCTAGGACCCCCCTCTAACATAGGGGCTAAATACGAGGTCACGTGTGGAAAGGTAGCGGAGATAACCCCTCCAAATCCAAACCAATCGTAGTGGAGAACACATATAGAAGGCTTGTCTTTGGATTATGTCGATTGCATTTGCCACGGAGCTTCGTGGGTCTCGAATCCATTCGAGGTCCTCATTTGTCTTCCAGAACACTTGATTTTGATACCTTGATAGGTTTCGGGCTCGATACCCTGCTCATTGTGGTCTACCCGACTGTTGACTGTACCCTCCTAGTGACTGTTCGCACACTGCCAACCTAGTTGCCTATATTTTTTAGAGACATACACATGTGACTGGGAGGGTATACCACGGTACCTAGGACAGACATCGGGCCATGCTTTGTAGAGTATACCCGAAGGGTGCTTCCGTGTTCGAGTTTCACTTGCACCGGTAAGTTTCTCTAGTGTTGGTTGTTGTAACTATTCTTCCAACTAGTTTAGTGTTCGTTTGTTTTATCATGTAGGGACCTTTTTCTAGTGTGTGTTGTTTTTGAACGAATAGAAATCCATAGTGTGTCTTTGATCTTCTCACACAGTGTAGGATCATGAGCTTCACCGATCACGAAGGCTTCTTGGCCTGCCACCGGTTACACTGGAGCCACCCCCGCCACCACTAAGGCAAAAGCTAGACCAACAAGGGTATTTTGAAGCGACCAGGTCACAGGAAACCACACCCGACCAACCTCTGTTAAAGGACATTTCGGCTCCTTTAAAGAGGGAAGTAATGGAATCAAATGTTGTATATTCTTCTTGGAATCCTAGTATTCTTGCCACAGTTGTCGTCATCGGGGCTATTCTACCTCCAAACCCACCATCGTCAGTCTGAACCACCATGGTCTCAACCGCCTCTACCTCGAGAAGTGGTCCAAGCCTGTCAATGGCAGCGACTATTTCTCCCTTCACCCAGAGTGTGACAGGCCCTCCATTTTCATATGGGATGCCTAGCTCAGGTACGAGTCCTGTACATTCCTTCTCCACTTTACATACCTTCAGTCTAGGGGCAGGGAGTTCTAACACTCCTCTGCAAGGATCCATAGGAGGCCCTTGCACCTCCTATAACACTTTCCCTTATGGGGGAGGTCATATACCTCCTTCGTCCCCTTTGCTCGGCGGTACCCACCAGAAATCCATCGGGCCAAACACACACCATAGTTCACTTGGAGTAGGGAGTCAAGGATCACCTTCTCATAATATGCCCTTAGGTTCGACACCATTTTCTTTGTTCGATGCGTTTGGTAACAACGCTTTCTCATCAACCTCTTTCCCAACTGGGGGCAACCCCAGTTATGGCCAACCTAATCCTATGCAAGGTATTATTCCTACACAGGGCGCAAACCCAGGAACTTCCTCCACATCAAGACCTTGGAATTCTTGGCAAAGATCAATTCCCTCGTCAGGAATGTTGATCTGGGATAATTATTTTCACAACCAATGGAACCCCGGGCAAGGTGCAATACCTATGCCCATGGGATCGGCATGGGGAAACCCTTCCCAAAGTCCTTCGATTGTTATGCACGCCCAACCATCTACGTCCTATTTCAGGAATCAGCCGACGATGTCTCCTCAAATGCAAAATCTGTATGTTGGTCATGGCCATGGTCTTTACCAAAACCTCGACTAGCAACCCAACTCTTCCTGGCAACCTGGTGTCAGTCAAACTCCAGGCCCCTTTTTCCATGGTTATCATCAACAACAACCAAAACTACCTTTCTTGGCAACCTTACATTTGCCAGACTTGACAAGGTTGTTGAATGACCCCATTTGTCACAATCCACGTTGGCCCCCTATGCCAACGAACTTTCCTTCAGACATACCAAAGTTCAACGCCAAGCCTAATGAAGATCTAGGGGATCATGTGACCACCTTCCATCTTTGGTGTTCGTCTAATTCATTGAAAGACGACTCCATACAATTGCAATTGTTTCAACGCACTCTCATTGGGAGTGCTACGAAATGGTACATCGCGCTTGACCGCTCGAGATATTCTTCCTTCGGTGAATTGGCAATGGTTTTCCTAAACCATTTCCAATTACCTGTGAGATACGACATCGGCACAAAATTGCTAGCCAATTTCGAACAGACAAAAGCGGACCATATCTCTGATCACATCCGAGAATGGAGACGTCGAAAGAGTTTGATTAAGGTACCAGTCCCACCAACATTCTTGCTTGAGTGGTTCATTAAGTCTTTGGTCCCCCAGTTATCCAAAGACGTCGCAACAACGAGAGTGTTTTTCGAAGAAGATGCCATCATGAGAGCTCAATAGCTTGAGCTAATTTATTATCAGTCTGGTTTACTATACAAGATTTTGTCGGATGCTCCATGATCCATACTTGATAAAACTAGATAGAGAGTTGGACCACATGCCGATGGTATTGTAGGTTCAGCACAAACCAAGCCCGTTGAACAACTGACAAAACAATTGCAGCAATTGTCTATACAACACACAACAGCCAGCCAAACTACTATTTTGGTTGCTCCCCCTACCCAAACTTCGGATGTACACAGTGTCCAATCAACAAATCCGAAGGCCACCCAGTAGCCTGATGGAAAGAAAAAACAATGTAAGAAGGGAAAGAGGGATAAGAAACCCACTAATAATGTTGGTGGGGGAAACACTGGGAAACAGAAGGCAAAGTATCCGTGTAACCTGTGTGCGAAAGACCACCCGACCCACCAGTGCCCTCGGCTTGTAGAGGCCCAAAAGTTTGTGTCACAGCAGCAGGTTGTTGTGTTAACGAATCCATTCCAACATGGGAAAAACCTAACCCAAGCCTCTACAAGTGTGGAATGGGACAATCAAGGACCCTCTCCGTCTTCGAACAATCCTGCATCCGCGAATGTGTATATGATGAAAGGTGATGCTTTTATATCGCCTAGAGCACATGACTATAGTAAGCCAAGCACCTCGGAGAAAGGCAAAGAAGTTGAAATCCCATCTCTTCCTCTCCATATCGAGAAGACTTTGGGTGAAACAATGACACGCATCCCAAAATGTGTGTTCAAGAAATATTCTCACAACCCAACCACAAGGGCCGCCCAGAACTATTATGTGGTGGAGGATTTGTCTCAAACCCCTTGTGCGATGTTCGCTTTGGAGGTCCTCCAAAGTTTCCCTTCACAGAAGAAAGCTTTGTTAGCCGCTTTAGGATCTGTCAAGACTTGTAATCCGAGTACAATCATGTTGAATACAACCAACTTAAAACCTCATCTCCCTTACCACGTAGCATTTCAGATAGTGGTGGCTTACCCCACAAAAACATTTACTCGGAACATTTTCTGCACGGTGGTTGATGAGGGAGCCTCGACATGCATCATGGCATTGGCGTGTTGGAAGGCCATTGGCTAGCCTGTTTTGTCTCTGTCACCTACTCTTCTTACCGCTTTCGACGATCATTCGTTCCGACCACATGGCATCATCCCCGCTTTCCCCGTGCAGTTAGGAGGGAAGACCGTGTGTGTCGAGGTAGAAGTAGTCGACGCATCTCTCGACTACAATCTCTTGTTAGGTAGGAGTTGGACCTATGCCATGCAAGTAGTGGTCTATACATCTTTCTGGTTCTTTTTCTTTCCACACGAGGGTCAGATTGTGACCATTGATTAATTGTCCTTCTCCAGACCTGACCCTTCATTGGGGGCATCTGCGGTCCCGATGATTGACTATCCCCAACTGGGCATCGTCAACATAGGGGTTGGTTTGTACCCACCTTTGATGGGTACTTTCAATTACCCGCCTCCTCAAGGTTGAGATTTTCCAAGTTTCGTTGTTTCGCACGACTTACTTCAACGATCCATGGATTCTTCCTTCCCCATCGACCACAATGGAAGGGACAGGGCACCATGGTATGTCCATGCCCTTGTCCGTGACAGAGGCAGCATACTCTTTAGTCCAGCAAGCTTCAACCGACACCGATCTGACTCCTACACAAGAGTTAGATCCAATCCCAGAGCCTATTTGGGCTCAAGGTTCCCTCACTGAAACCGATTCGTTAGACTTAGTCTTTCCCTCAGACGAAGCAATCATTGAAGCAATGACTAGTCCGAACAAACCCTGGGATGATCTCCATCATAGATCATACTTCCTCCCAGAGTTAAGAAGAATCAAAGCAGGGGAATTCATCTTAACTATGACTGGAGATAGGTCTTGTCCTATCAATCCTTAGGCTACACATGAGGTTTATGCCGAAGGTAATATGGAAACTATCATTGAAACTATACTGATTAATATCTCCAGAACCCCTGGTGTCGTGGAGAATGTTTTCGTCGGAGTTGATTGTTCCCCCAAAGAGATTCAAATCTACACAGACTTATTTAAAGAATTATGTGACGTTTTTGCCTGGTCTTACGAGGAAATGCCAGGCATTGATCGAAAAATAGGCGAACGTGAAATCACAACTTATCCTGATGCCAATCCAATTCGGCAGAAGCTTCATCCAGTTAATCCTAGGAAAGCAGTAGCTATTAAGGTTGAAGTAAAGAAACTGCTCAAAGCAGGTTTTATATATCCTGTCCATTTGACCCAATGGGTGTCAAATCTTGTTCCGGTCAACAAGAAACAATGCACGATTCATGTATATATGGATTTTCATGATTTGAACAAAGTCTATCCAAAAGATAATTTTCCCACACCATTCATTGACCAGATAGTCGATGAATGCACCGGTTGTGAGGCTTTTTCTTTCATGGATGGATTTTCGGGATATAATCAGATACAAATCAAACCTGAAGACTAGCACAAAACAGCTTTCATCTGCCCATGGGATACATTTTCCTATCGTAAGATGCCTTTTGGTATCAAAAATGTTGGAGCTACCTTCTAGTGGGCCATGTATTTTTCTTTCCATGATATCAAGCATATAGTTGAAGCCTACTTAGATGATTTAGCATCACGCTCTCGTAAGAGAGCTAATCATCCCACACACCTCTGACTTATCTTTGAGCGATGTTGCTACTTCCGGATTTGTTTGAATCCCAACAAATGTAGTTTTTGTATGACGTCAGGCTATTTGTTAGGTTTCATAGTGTCAACAATAGGGATCATGGTCGATCCTCTCAAGGTTGAGGCAATAGTTTAGTTGTCTCCCCCACATACAATCCTTAATCTTCAAAGTCTACAAGGAAAGACGAACTTTTTGAGGCGTTTCATTGCAAACTATGTTGAGATCACAAAGGGCTTTATGTGTTTACTGAAGAAAGACGTTCCTTTTCATTGGGAAGATGTCGCTCAATGCTCCTTCGAAGCATTGAAACATGCCCCCACAACTTCCCCTCTACTTCGGCCACCCAATTATAACAAAGATTTCTTATTATACTTGGTTGCAACAAAGTCAACCATCGACATGGTATTAGTTCAGGAAGATGATTTTCTCTCAGAATATGTGATCTATTACCTAATTCAAGGCTTCATTGGACCAAAACTCAATTATTCTCATATTGAAAAATTTGTGTTGGCAACAGTCCATGCTGTCCAACAGTTTCGTCATTGTATTTTGTTTCGCAAGACCATCGTCATTGTCGTTGTGAATCCGTTTCAATACGTGTTGACACGACGGGTAATCAACAGAAATATCAGTAGATGGATAGTCATCCTCTAGGAATTTGACTTAGATTTCATTTCAGAGAAATCCAAAAAGTCCCTGGTCTTTGTGGAACTTATCTCAGAACTTCCGGTCGAGTCAGGTGATGTTATTCCCGATGAATCGCCTATTCAAAGAGATATGTTTTTGATAGCATCTTCGGACCCCTGGTATGGAGATATTCTAGTCTATCTCCAGATTTTGAAATGCCCCACCTCTGCTTCTCGTGATGAACGTTGTCATATACGTCATTAGGCCAAGAACTATCTCATCCTCGAGGACACTCTCTATCGTCTAGGTGTAGATTTCATTCTTTGTCGATGCCTCACTCATGAAGAAGCGGAAATCGTGCTTAACGATTTCCATACTGGAGCATGTGGTGTTCATTTGTCTGGGTTGGCAACAACCCCAAATTATTTACGAGCCGGTTACTTCTGGCTGACACTAATCAAAGATTGTATCGAATTGATCAAGAAGTGCCACCCGTATCATATCTTCTCTCAGAAGATGAGGGCACATCTCACTCCCATGTTTCCTGTCATCACAGTTGGTCCCTTCACCAAGTGGGGAATTTATTACACTACCTGCAACCCTCCTTCAGCACGGGGGCACCATTATATCATTGTAGTTGTAGACTACTTCACAAAGTGGGTCGAAGCTATGCCAACGTTTAAAGATGATGGAGAGACTACAACTCTCTTTTTGCTCAACCAGATAATCACAAGGTTCGACATCCTGAGAGAGATTGTCACTAACCATGGAAGTCACTTTCAAAACCAAATGATGACCGAATCAACATTAAATCTTGGGTTGCGGCAAGAACATTCGTCACCCTACTACCCCCAAGCGAATGGGTAGGTGGAAGCTGTAAATAAATCTCTTAAGACCATCCTACAACGAATGATCAATTCGGACAAGTCAAATTGGCATTTGATGTTATACTCGGCATTATGGGCTTATCGAATGTTTTTTAAGGTTGCAACCGGTTTCTCACCTTTTCAACTCGTTTACGGGCTGGAAGCAGTCTTGCCTATAGAATGTCAGATCTCGACCCTAAAATTGGCAGTACAGTTACTGCCAAACACTTCTCCACTTGAAGAGCGGTTATTATACCTTGAGCAGCTCAATGAGTAGCGTCGTGATGCGGCCCTGGTCAACGAGGCTCACAAACAAGAAGTCAAGTGTTAGTATGATCAGTTCATTCATCCTCAGATTTTCTTTGAAGGCAACCTTGTCCTGGTCTATGACCAGGATAAGGACTCCCAAGGGGCAGGCAAATTCAAACCCATGTGGTTCAGACCTTTCATCATAAAAGAGATTCTAAAAAAGGGCACTTATCGTCTGGTAGAATTTGAGGGAAATGCTTTGGCGGAACCTAGAAATGGGCTCTACCTAAAGAATTCTTACTCATAGGTAGTTCACCTTGGGTAACTTTTTGTAACATATGTATAGTCTTTGTACTATTACTTTCTGGTTTCTTTTGGTTTTATGGATGTGTCGTTTTTTATGTTATCTTTTGTCACTGTGGCAGATGTCAAGTGAATCAGAGGTGTTTGTTGGGTACGCAGATGGCACTAGCTGACACACTCAGAGGCTTGCCTCCGCAGCTTGGGTAATTTTTACACCTCAGGCTAGTTATTATCCTCGGGAGGTATATGTTTAGGCAACACCACAAATAATTTCGTAGAATACAACGCAGTTATTGAGTTGCTTCATGACGCTCTATCATTTGGTATCTCTCACCTCCGGGTCTATTTAGATGCTCAGTTGGTTGTGTCTCAGTTAAATAGAGTTTGTCGTGTTCATGATCCTACTTTAYACCGACGATTCCTTAGGGCACGTCTCTTAGAACGAAGCTTTGATTATATTACATATTTTCATGTTCCTAGGAGATTAAATCAAGTCATGGATACTCTATMTAATCAAATCTTATATTGGAATCTTGCACACATATAAGAAAGACATACACATGCACATGTAAATACATTTTTAWAGGCAAAAATAATCCATAAGACATAAAAAGACATAAAAATCCATATATAATATCAAAATCATTAGAGTACATAGGTGGGTGCATGCGCCTCAAAAATACGACCAGTAACGAGTCATGGGGATTATTCCCTTAAAACATATATACAAGTAGTTCCCTTGGCACGTGAAAAGTCCAGCCTAACTAAGGACAGGGCCTGTGAGCCCTGTTGTAATAATAAACGACATTTTCCAAACGCTGAAAAAGCCAGACCCATGTCCGTGGAGCCCCCACTACATGAGGCTTCATAAATGGTGGCAGATCCTCAATCTCTGCCATGGGGACTATGCGAGTGAGCGAGGTAAAATTTCTCTCTACTCATCTCAAAACCCTCTCAGCCTCACCAGCTGGAAGCTCTCCTGTTGTTGTTGGTCCCCCTGCGGTGGCAGGTGTTTCCCCTAGTCGAGGGCGTCGCTTGTTTCTCGCATAATCCGTTGGTCGCACTGGTCCCATATGCACATAATAGACACATATTTGTCAACTTCTCTAGTATAAAAAGAATGATATATATATATATATATAAAACAACATAAAAAT
The DNA here is from genome assembly GCA_010110895.2 of Picea sitchensis. Classification (NCBI taxonomy): domain Eukaryota; kingdom Viridiplantae; phylum Streptophyta; class Pinopsida; order Pinales; family Pinaceae; genus Picea; species Picea sitchensis. The sequence goes on along the minus strand of SNQJ01S0090215.1, from coordinate 44,813 downwards.
TACATATGTTTAACAAACAAAAAAAAAACAAATGATGCAAACTTACCCATCTCTCCTCGCTCCTCGTTGGGAGGTACCAGTATCTCAGGGTCTCTCAAGAATTCAATCCCATCATAAGGGTAATCCTCTATGACTGGGACCTGTCGCGACAACCAAGCAAAAAATTTGTCATCAAAAGACTCATTGGTCCTTCTTCCCCCCTGTCGTGGCAGCAACACTGCCCATCTGCATATCGTAGGAAGAGAGCCTGATGCCCCCATACCACCTCTCAAGGGCTGAAACTGGGCAGTCTTTTAAAGAAGAAAGAGCAAAGAATCGTTATGAACCCGAAGTTCCTCTGATTCCACAACCGACAGTCTGTTAGTTGCCTCTTCATACAGTCCAATAATGTGGTGCTCCAATAAAAAATATGTGCATTTAAGCACTGAACTGCACAGTTCATCTGTGCACGGGAAGCCTGATGAAAAGTGGCAGACCCTATAATCCACCCAATGAGTAACACTATCGCTTGCAGTGCTAAGTCTGAGATCTTTCTTATCGACACTTGAGAGCTCGTTCTGTCTGTACCTGCCTCACAATGGAGTCCAATCAACTCCGATATGTTATGAGGCCCAGAGGGAAACGTACAGAAGTTGATTGTTCCCCTCACCGAGAGAGGTCAGTCAAAAGGTATATGTCCTCCATCGTTGGAACCAACGACTGCCCCTCTAGCATAAAGGCCTCTGCATTGGGATGCCAATAATCAACCAAGGCATTTAGTAACCTAGGTTGTGCTTGCATGAAAGGACATAGGAAGAATTTTAGCAACCCAAATTGCATTAAGGCAACAACAACATTGGGGTCCTCCCCAACCAACGCACTAATATCCTGATGCTCTCTTTCCCTCCAGTGAACATACATCCTGCAAAAAACCAAGTTCATGAGGCTTAACCCTTGCTTTTTAAAGTTTTTTCCATTAAATGAAGGGTCGACGCGGGTTGTAATGATGACAGTCGCGTGTACATGCGTGCAGTTTTTCCTCTGCCCGAGTGTACACGCGGGTTGTCATAAGATATCTTGTGTGGACTTAGGGCCAACTTTTTAAAGGTTGACGCCCCTCCAAAAAATAAAATTAAGTGCATAAATAAATATTTATATTACAAGAGGAGAGAGTTTATACTTACTTGGTCCAAGCGGATGGTTGTTTCGTCCACCAAGGCTCTTGGAATCAATTCTTTTCACAAAGGGGCAGCTTTGACTTTTAGTCAATTTCTGAATTAACAATGGTGATAATGAGCTTCCAGCTTCTATTTATAGAGGGTTTTGGCCCTTTTTTGTCAATTTTCAAACCCTTTTGTCATTTTTTCTAAACTGAAAATCATTTAAGATGGTTTAGGAGTTTTCTTTGGATGGTCACAGGAAGTATTTATTTGGGTACTGCGGATTTTTTTTGAGATTTGGGCGTTTTGACGGTCCTTTGGTAAAAATTCATTTTTTCCAACTCGTTGCATTTAAGTCAGGATTACACCTCCACTTTATGCATCTCATTGTCTTTTCCGCTTCACCATAGAATCGATCCCACCGAATGGCGACACAGAACCATTGTTGTTGCTTTAAAAGTGTCGTAATTTGATGGTAGAGCTTACTATAACATGGATGCCCTAGATAGATCCTGGTTGCATTATGGTGTCCATGCTGTCACTAACGACTATAGGCTCGGGAGTCCCTTTTAGCTTTTCTTGATTACGAGTTTGAGTCTCATTTGCATAATTCCTTATCACTCTTGACCTCACCCTCGGAACTCCCAAAACATAAYGGGTCTTCTTTTAAGCCCTTTTTAGACCCTCTAAACATGAAAATGATCTTGTGGCCTTTCACGCTCGCTAAACTGGAATTTGAAGTCACGTCTGTCCGGCGGTAGTTAACCCCTTTGTCAGTCTGGATGGTCAACTGTACGAACAAAGGTATACTCTAGGAGCCTCGGTTCCCTAGAAGAGTACTTTCAGGTATAATTTTAACCCTTTTTCGGGCCCGAGGGACTAAATTTATGAAAAAGGAACCCCCACAGAGTCCATAGTTAAGCTCTTTTCAGACTCCCTAAAATTGAAAAGATCATCGAGTGACCTTATTCTTTCACACTCGTTAAAATGGTCCAGAAGAACATTCCTGATGGAGTCCATAGTTAAGCTCTTTTCAGACTCCCTAAAATTGAAAAGATCGTTGAGTGACCTTATTCTTTCACACTAGTTAAAATGGTCCAGAAGAACATTCCTGACGAAGTCCATAGTTAAGATTTTTTCAGACTCCTTGAAAATGAAAAAATGGTCGAGTGATCTTGTCTTTATCACACTCGTTAAAATGGTTTTGAATAGACGTCTTGTCATTGCCAGTTTACCCCTTTTTCGAATCGGCTAGACTACCTCCGAAAAAGGTACCCCATCGGAGTCTCCTTTTACGTTTTTTTAGACTCTCTAAATATGAAAAACCATCGGGATTACCTTCTCTGGGATAGTTAAACTTACATCGAAGGAAGTTACCATTGTGTGTCTTATTAATCGCATTTGCATAACTGCATCTTTGGCCTAATGTCGTCTCCATGTTGCTCTCAACCGAACCATCTAAAACATGCCTTATACGCAAGCCCTATAGCATTTTTTCTTTGCGTCTTGACACCTTTGGCCCTAGGAGGGATTTTTCTAGAGTGTCCTTTCTTTGAACATCAATCTTGTCTTTGCGCCTCGAACTCGTATGTTTGCGACACTCATTCCTCCTTTGTAACATAACATTCTTTTATTCCTTTTCCAAAATTATTGAAAAAGACAAAAAAAAAATATACCCCAAAAAGAGGAAGGGAAAAGTATTTTCTTTGTATTGGCAGCACAATGAGTCGCCCTTGGATAAAGCACATCCTTCCATTTGTTTGTCAAGCCCTAGGATTTAATATTACCTTAGGAAATTTTTCTCGCTACATTGAGTTGTGTCCTCCTCCATTTGGTTACTCTTCCAAATATATGGAGAGTTTGTGTTGCCTCCTGCCTCATGAACTTATGTTAATGCCATGCTGCCTGAGTCTCATCATTTGTCGTGCTATTGTCCAAGGGATTTTTTTCCAAGCCTGATTCGACCCCTCTATAGTTTGTCTCTTTCCCCCATGCTCGACCATCCCAAAATTCCAATCAAGTCTTTGTTCGAAATCAGTGAAGCCTTCAGTCTGATCATCAATATTCTCTAGTCCATGACCGATGAGTCGTCGAAGACCTCTGGGTAGTGAAGTTGTACACTCATATTAAACTCCTACCCGAGTTTTGAAGATTTTGAAGTTGTTGCTCGAGCTTTGAAGACCTCATCTCCAACCATCGGGCCTTATCAGCTTCTAGAAGATGGATACTATACATGTATATCTTTTTTATTTTGAGATGTAGATCCGTTGTGTATTGCTCGCAACACCTTCCGATTTCTGGTCCTTGGGCTCACTTTTTTGGAACGTTGGTGAAGATTGATAATGTATTTCGACCATCATATGATCTTATGACCTCACACATTAGGGGGCATCTGTTATAACCCTAAATTTTACCAGACATACTTACCTGGCATTAGGCCATCTCAGACTCCTTCTTTGCCAAAACACTACTAAACAACTCTTATTAAAAACCCCCTTCATAAAGTCCCACATGCCCTGCTCCATTATTGCATGCGTGTACATGCTAGCTACTCCAATACATCCCGCGTGTACCTACAAAATCATGGAAAAAGGAAATTTGTTGACGGAACACACATCTTTGGGAAAGTTAACTAAACCTTTTATCCATGCATGGTCGATCATTCGACCAAATACCTAGCTCCTTCTAGACTATAAAAGAAGGGGTAGGGGTCCCATTTGAAAGGAGGAAAATCATAGTAAAGAAACTATACCCAATTGAGCATTCCCCTTGTCCTAACATTTAGCCATCCTTGTGCAAAGAGAAGTATAGAGCAAAGAAGTTGGAGGACAGTTGAAGAGCATCCCAGGACCAGTTTCGAGGAGCAGTGCCGACCACATATTGTAAGTTTACTCTTGTGAAGATTAATACAAAAAGGAATACTTTTCCCATCCCTCCATATCATGTGTTCAAGTTGAATATTTATTTTATGATATTGTCACAACTAACCCAACAATTAGTATATGAAATGCATGTTCACATATTTTTGTTTATTCGTGTGTGAATGTAGGTCAGCTTTGGGAGGAGGCTTGCAATCAAAGAGCAAGTGAAAGCAAATGGATCGGCATCAAACGAAGGATTTAAGGTAGAGTTATCGAATCTCATTTACACCTTTGTATTGCATGAATGTGGGGTTTTATGTTGGGAGAATAGGAAAGAGTAGAGGCCTTTGAAATGGGCATTTTCTGCATGCATGATTAGAGACCTTAAATGCTAAGTCTGTAGGAGGGATTCCCACCCAAAACATTCTTGGAAAGAAAGTCAAGGGGTCCTTATTGAGAAATGACAGTATATCCAAGGGGATCTTGGACTTGATACATTCATATGTGTGTGGACCCATGATGGTTGCTTCCTTGAATGAATATTTGTACTATATGCTCTTCATCGATGATCACTCTCAGAAGACGTGGATTTATTTCTTGAAGACCAAGGATGGAGTCCTTGCGAGATTTCAAGAGTTTAAAGATCAGGTTGAGAACCTGATTGGGAGGAGGATCAAGGTGTTGAGATTAGATAATGGAGGAGAGTACACCTCCAGGGATTTCAATGATTTTTGTATTGATGCAGGGATCAAGAGGGAGTACATTGTTCCTTATAACCTCATCAAAATGGGGTTGCAGAGAAGAAGAAAAGAACCATCATTGAGGAAACCAAAGAGATGATACATGATCATAATCTACCTATGATTCTGTGGGCAGAAGCATCCAGGAAAACAGTGTATGTTCAGAACAGGAGTCCTCGTCATATTTTGAAGAACATGACTCTCGAAGAAGGTTTCACCGGAGTGAATCCTAAGGTTGGACACTTCAGGGTATTTGGATGTCCAGTATACTTTCATGTACCTAAGGAGAAGAGAACCAAGCTAGACCCTTCAGAAAGAAAGGGAACATTTGTGGGCTACAATGAATATTCAAAGGCATACCAGATCTACATCCCTGGTTAGAGATAGATTGAGGTAAGAAGAGATGTTATCTTTGAGGAAGAGATATCCTTTCAAAGATCCAGAGAATATCATATGGAGATTGAAAAAGAGACAATACCTTCTCCCCCCTTCAACAGTTCAGAGGGAGACAATCATTGATCCTGTTGATCCAGTAGCTCCAGTTGATGTTCCCAAAGAAATTGCAGTAGGCCATAAAAGGCCCGCCTAGGCTTGATAGAATCTGTAGGAGGCAGAGGGACATGCAGCTCCTCGAGGCACATTCTGAGAGAGAAAGAAACCATAGATATATTCCATATATGTTTCAGCTATGAACCACATCATTAATACTGAATCTTCTTGTCATGGAGAAACAACAAGTCAGCAGGTATGGAAAGATGCCATGACAAAAGAGTATCAATCCATCATGAAGAATGATGGGTGGGATATTGTTCCAATACCAAAAGGGAAATCTGCAGTGAATTCCAAGTGGATCTATAATATCAAGCGTGCAGTTGATGGAAGTGTCGATAAGTACAAAGAAATATTTGTGGCCAGAAGATTATCTCGGGTGGAGGGAATTGATTATGAGGAGACATTTTCTCTAGTATCCCGATACACTTCCATCCATACAAAATTTCCCTAGTTTCATCCATGGGTTGGAGACTATATCAGATGGATATAAAGACAACCTTTCTTAATGGTGAGATTGAGGAATAAGTTTACATCAAGCAGCCAGATGGATTCGTGATACATGAGAAGAAATCTCATGTGTGCAGGTTAAAGAAATTCTTGTGTGGACTAAAGAAGGCACCTTGTGCTTGGTATGAGAAGATGGATGGAGTCATAATGAGTTTGGGATTCAACAAGAGTGTTTTTTATCCAAACCTATATTATCATATTGTTGGTGACGAGTGTCTTATTTTGATCCTGTATGTTGATGATTTATTCCTCATCAGTTCAAAAAGTCTTATTGTTGAATGCAAGCGTGCATTGACTTTTGAATTCAAGATGAAGGATTTGTGTACGATGCACTACTTCTTGGGAATAGAAGTATGGCAGAGGAATGATGATATTTTCCCGAGCCAAGGAAAATACACAGTGGAGATATTGAATAAATTCAGTACGATAGACTGCAAATCCATGCCTACACCGATGGTGATGGATCTGAAGAAAATGAACGATGCTTCTACTGATTCAGGAGAGATTGATCCACATATTTACCGACAAATGATTGGATCATTGATGTATTTGGTTAATACCAAACCTTATAAATGATATGCAGTGAATGTACTCAGTCAATTTATGAGTCAGTCGAGACAGACTCACTGGATAACAATGAAGCATGTAATGAGATATCTACGAGGCACAGTTGGATATGACCTGAGATATGCCTCTAGTGTAGACATGTGATTGTAGGCATATGCCAATGCAGATTGGGTAGGGAGCACAGCGGACCATAAGAGAACATTTGGTTGTTGTTTTACTTTGGGATCTACCATGGTTTCCTAGTGTAGTAGGAAACAAATCTCTCTAGATTTGAGTACCGCGGAAGCAGAGTACATAGAATTATGTGTGGAAGTTCACGAAGTAGTGTGGCTTTACAAGATCCTTGCAGATTTATTTAGTCATGGGATGAATTCCACCGTTATCCATTGTGATAACCAGAGTTGTTTGAATCTCTCATAGAATCCTTTGTTTCACGATAAATTGAAACAGATTGAGATAAAATACCATTATATCAGAGATATGGTGCAGACGAAAGAAGTACATGTGCAATACCTTTCTACACATGAGCAAGTTTCATATGTCTTCACCAAACCACTTGTGAGGATGAATTTCGAGTACTTCCATGAGAGACTTGGCCTAGTGGAGAATGCCTCCCTATTTGAGAGGGAGTGTTGTTGATTGCAGCGTCATGAGATATCCTCTAGATCGTTCTCCTCTGGACTTAGTTGAGACATCTGTGTGAGAAATCCCAAGTGTTAGGTGTACCCATGTGATGGGTGTGCGTCAGACTCTAGACTGAGTTGTGATGATGTGTGGTCTCTTGCTTTGTACTCCTCTGGACTGAGTTGATTCAGCTTGATATGGTCTCCTGACTTGTACTCATGTGGACTCAGTTGGGTTGGCTTGAGATGGTACTCATGTGGACTCAGTTGAGTGATTTGTTGAGTAGGATGTCCTTGTGGTTGAGCATAGGTGGACGTGTCCCTAGTGGATGAGTACTAGTGGATGTGTGATATCCTTGCCATATTGTCTGAGAGCAAGATTTACTTGTAACCCTAATTTTTTATGTAAAGGGTACAAGTCGGCCCCACCATATGTGAAAGATAATTAATATTTGTGTAATGATTACTTATATTATTGAGTTATTGAGGTCATCCCTATTGTGCCAATAGACACACCTTTTGTTGTGTCAGTTGTTGTATAAATAAATGTGAATCCCCATTGAGGATYTCACACACTCACACTTGTCATTTCAGAATTTCAGTTAGTGCATGTATGGATGAAGTGTGTATCTCTCTTGGGTGCTAGGTTMTAGGTTTTGGTAAGCACCCTCTTGTGTGTTAGGTCTATGGTGTTGGGGGATATTCTCTTGAGAATATAGAAAAGGATTGTTGGGTTTTTCCCCTTGTTTGAGAAGGGTTTTCCCATGATACTTCTTGTGTTCTTGTGCATGTTTCTTCTTCTTTTGATATTTATTATTGAAACACTTGTGTATGGTATAGCTACATTGTTTATGGTTCAAGTACATGCTAAATGAAATAAAATACAGGTGCATGAGCTAAGCATAGAGAAAATTCAACACCATCAATAGATTTCTAATTCACAGATTGTATCTTATTAATCATGCACGCCCACATCATTTTAAAGGCCCTCTTGAGTATGGAAAACTCTATTATCTCTTGGTGTTGAGTTCTCCTAATTAGTACTTTAGTAAATCAATATTCTTAGAAAACACGAGAGAACAAGAGCCAATTCTTATAATATCCCATTTGGAGGAGGGGGTTATATCCACAAACCAAATACTAGATTTTAATGGGGCCCTTAAAACATCTTTGAAGGAGAGTAATCAATCAAATGTAAAATGCCAAGGCTCCATATCGAGGGAATTCCTTTTTTTTTTCTAATGGTATGTAATACTCACTTCAAGAATGACAACCATTCCCAAATTTTAATATGTATTTGTTCAATAAACTACCTAGAAGGACAACTTATTTTGAAAGGAGCCTCTTAACTAAGGATTCCATGGCTTTGACTCTTAGCGTCTATTAAAATGAAGTTTCTTGAAATATAATCTACAAGCAATCCATGTGACCAAAAACTAATTGGTTTCTCGAACAAGCCATCGATTGTTAAAATCTAAGCTACAAGAAGAAATAAGATTGAAATTTTTGCATTTCTTGTACTTTGTAATTTTTTTGACTTACGAGTTTTTAGCGGAAAGTGTGTGAAAGTTTAAAAAATTAACAAAATTAATGTAATTACAAACACTAAATATCTCTCCCTATTATCACCCAACAACAAATGCACAGGTGTGATGAAAAGAAAAACCCAACCATCACTCAATCACTTGGAAAACAACCTTTGTCTTCAACTTGGGGTATATTCCTTGTTATAAACCAAATGCCTAAAATATCATAAGAAACCAGAGGTACACACCATGTACACCAATGTGAGCATGAAGAACAACTACAAGATAGATAATAGAGATGAATTACACAATAACTCCTCAAAGAATAGGAGACCAAAATTATGCAAAAAACAACCATCAAAGATTAAGACCAAAAATAATTGAATGTAAATGGATGGATCATATCAATGGAAAGAAAAAATTAGGAAAATAAAAAATATGTATTAATTGGTTTCATCACACGCAAAGCCTCTAATTACAAATATTTGAGGAAAAATATTTTGGAAGAGGGTATTATGGTATGACCCAAAGGGGGTCATATATGGGGTTAAATGTGTCAATGTTTCATCGAAACTTGCACATGAGATCTAACTAAAGAAAGTACAAACAAAGATTATCAAGAAAGGAAGAGAGATTCAATATGAAAGAATGAGAAAACATATTCACACTACTCCAATGAGCTAATGATGGATACATAGATGATGATCAATATGATCAATATGATACATTGAATGAGTGGAATACACTCATATATAGGACATAACATTCCATAATTATGAAAAGAAATCAAGTAGTTATCTTTCCTTAGGAATGCATGCATGCATAATAATGATGGTCTAAATAGAAAGTCCTAAAATAGAACTAGTCAGTTAACTCCCATTGAACTAGTGTGTCGAAAATAAAAATTTCTCCAACACCCCCCTTGAACATCACTATGGATTAAAAAATGAGTCCCGGCAACTAGGCCATTTTAGGTACTTATGTACAATGAAACTAATGAAAATTGAATAAAAATGAGGAAAGAGGGAAAACCACATGGGAACAAACCCCCCCCTCAAAAGACAATGTATCAAAAGAAGAAAAGGTAGTTTCTAGGAAATTGTGTTCTTCACTCCAAGACGATCCCACAAAGTCTGAATCTTCTGCTCACTGAAAGTATTTGTGAAGATGTAGAAATATTTATGGATCTAATGAAGTTATTTGGAAACATGTCTAGCCTTGTACCTCTTGATCCTGTGGACTCATCTGCACCTGAAAATATTCTTTTCTGGTGTAAGTGGAACCAAGTGCCAAGTTTGATTCTCTAGGAGTAAGTCATACTCCTGCATGGTTGCTTACCATAATGGATTAACCACAGCCTTATTGTAGGTCTGTGGATCAGAATATTGAACCATATAGAAATTAATGGGCATCACATGTTCAGAAGATGAAAGTACATGAGAAGGATCCTCATGTTGAGATCGAGTCCTCGAATCCAATGGATTACCTGCAAGGACACCTACCGCCTAAAATGTGAATTGTGACATCTTAGGCATCTGCTGAAACTTTGGCATTGACTTGTTATCTTGTTGTACTACCTACTTATTTCCATGTACATAATATGAGTGTATGAAATCATCTCTGATGTCTGAAATTGATGGAAGCACAAGAGTATCTGCATGTTGCATTGGAGGTGCATGAAAAGTACTCTCCTCAAACTGAACACTTCACTCAATGATGAGTCAGTCGGTAGAGGGATCGATAAAACTATACCCCTTCACATCATTTTTATATCCCTCAAAGATGCAAGGTGTTCTTTGTGGATCCAATGCTTTCCTCTTTTCAGAAGGAATATGGGCCCATGCACAAGATCCAAAGATGCGGAAGTGTGTGACATCCAGTTTGTCACCTATCCAAGCCTCAAAAGGTGTCATGTCCTCAACAGATCTATGAGGATATGTGTTTTGTATATAAGCAACATAGTTAAGTTCCTTAGCCCAAAGCTTGGAAGGAAGAGACCTCTTATGCAACATGCAATTGGTCATCTCCTTGAAATTAATGTTCTTCCTTTCAACAACTCCATTATGTTGTGGAGTGTATGGAACTGTATGTTGCAACTAGATACCAACCTCAAAACAAATATTCTGAACATCTTGTTTGATATACTCCCCCCCATTGTTTGTACGAAGGATCTTGATTTTCTTCCCAGTATGTGTTTCTACTAGAGATTTGAAGTGTTTCAGATGCTCAAAAACTTCAGATTTTTTTTCTGAGAAAATAAACCCAAGTATAGCGTGAGTAATCATCAATGAATGTAAGGGCATGCCTTGCTTTGTTGATGGATGTATGTGAAAATGGAACCATGAGATCAATATGAAAAATATCCAAGGAAGAGGAGGCTCTCCTTGCCTTCCCTTTTTCAAACTTCTCTTCAGGATGCTTTTCAAGAATGTAGCCTTCACAAACCCCTTCAGAAAAGTAAATATTTGGCAATCCTTTGACCATTCCTTGCTTGGCAAGTCATTGCATGTACCTGAAGTTTAAATGAACAAATATCTCATGCCATACTCTACTACTATCATCAACATGAATTAGTAGTAAGGAGGAGTTATGGTCAACAAACTTAGTGAATTTATACAGCCTTGATTTGTGATCTACCTTGCCAATTGCAATAACAGAGTTGTCATGCATGTTAAGTATAGAAATTGAATCTGATGTAAATTCAACCTTTTTACCTTTCTAAGTGATCTGATAAATTGAGAGAAGTTTCATATAAATATTTGGAACATGTAAAACATTCTCAAAACTTCCATTAGGGATTTTCATTATCCCCTCTCCTGCTACTTCTACTGGAGTATCATCCCCCATGAGAATAGGGGGTCCTGAGCATGAGCTCAAAGAAGTAGAAACTTCCTTTTTTGCTGCCATATAATGTGATGTGCCAGAATCTATAATCCATGAATTAGATGAGGAATTAATAGCAACAAGAGCATGATTATTACCTTTATTAGAAACAAGATCTTCTTCCTTCTTCTTCTTGTCTCCTTATGGAATGAAGTTTCCAAGGTTGTTTTGCTAAAGTACCTGATCCATAAGATCGAGTTGTTTCTTCATGCATGTGGATTCATCATGATTCAGTTTATTGCAGTAAGTGCATTTCTTTCCCTTCTTCTTCTTCTTCTGTTTGGAACCTAAACCTGAAGAGTCTTTGGAACTTGAACCTAAAGAATACTTGAAGGGTTTGGAATATCCCTCCTTCTTTGGCTTTGGATGTTGTGATTTACCCTTTCCTTTCTGTTTRGATGATCCTTTTCCATCATGCATGGTGAGTGAATGTGATTTAGGATCCTTTATTAGGCCCATATGAATGAGTTTTTCCTACTCATGTGTGAGAAAATCAATGAATTGAACCATGGTAGGAATATTCCAATTTGTTTCCATGAGATACCTGCCTGAATGGAAAGTAGAAACATAGACAACATATTCTAGTCCTAGCTTGGCCAAGATTGTTATAATAAGTTGGTACACTTTTTTAGACTTATCAATACCACAATATGGTAAGCTCAATATCAAATATTTAAACTTAGTAAAGAAATCCTTTATATTATCAAAACTTTTAGGATCCAAAGTATTCAACTCTACCTCAAGCATGTGACCTATTGTATGATCCTACTTTCCAAAAAGACTTTCCAAGGTGGTCCAAATCTCGTTCGGAGTCTTGCATGCAGAAACATGAAACCATAGATCAGTTGAAATAAATTCAATAATAAGTCTTGTGGCTTCATCCTTTCGGGTCACCCATCTCATATTCTCAATTGTCGATGTAGGTTTTATTTTTGTCCCCAACATCAAGTTGTACAGTCCTTTCCTTATGAGTTGGAATTCTGCCTTGGGATTCCAATCAAAATAATTTTATGGTGTGAGGATTACCTCCAAGTTTGACTATAGAATAAGTGTCGTATCCATCTCTCCCACTGTTTCTGAGAACCCCTCAAAAAAAAATGAGAAATCACTGTAGAAAGGGAACTTTAAGTGGAAAAATTGTATCAGTTTCAGGAGGCAATCTTCGAGCTTATTTTTGAGAAAAGGGTGAGGAATCTCACCAAACATTTGAAAACCCACTTTCATAACGGGTCGATTTACTTCTCACACGATCTATTTCCTCAAAAAGTTAATATTTTGGGAGATATAACAACAAGAAATGTGTTTTTAGAGGTGGTCGCACCTTGCCTTAAGAGACAGAGTGACCAATATTTAGTTGGTCGCCCTTTTCCAGTGTATTGGGAGAGACATGGTCTCCCTTTTCTAGTGTCTAGGGTGTGACCAACCCAAAATTTGAAAAATTCATAATTTTGGGTGCAACAGTCGCTCCTTTCAACAGGGAGAGGGTGCGACCGTGTATGTTACACCAATTTGCTCACCGAAACTCTAATTTTCATATTCTCTAGCTTTTCTAGCTTGCTCTAAGTAACAAAACTATGATACCATGTCAATGTGTCATCAAAACCTACACAAGAGATCTAGATAAAGCAAGTACAAACAAATCTTATCAAGAAAGGAAGAAAGATTCAATATGGAAGAATGAGAAAATATATTCACACTACTCCAATGAGTTGATGATTCATACATAGATGATGATCAATATGATACAATGAATGATTGGAATACACTCATATATAGGACATAACATTACATAATTAATAAAAACAATCAAGTAGTTAGATTTCCTTAGGAATGCATGCATAATAGTGATGGTCTAAATAGAAATCCTTAAAATAGAACTAGGCAGTTAACTCCCATTGAACTAGTGTGTCCAAAATAGAATTTTCTCCAACAAAATATATATGATATGACCCCAAGGGGGGAATATATGGGGTTAAATGTACATGTAATGGTAAATGTATAAGTAATAGTGATCGACCTAATAATAAAGAGGCCACATAGGTAATGTGTGAATAGGTATATATAGATATCATGTAGTCATTATTGAGGAGATGTGAATTGTGATGTATAAATGTATTGGGGTATTTGGAGAAGGTTCTCCTATTATTTAAGGAGTTATTGTGTAACTCACCTCTCTTATCTATATTGAAGTTGTGCTCCACTCCCACATTGGTGTACATTGTGTGGAATTCTAGCTTATTATGATATTTTAAGCATTTGGATAATAACATTCCTACACTATCGAATACGCAAATTACTAAAATAATTTTGAAAAATCACTAATAATGGAAAAATGACTTATTCAAAAATGATGTGGTGTTCGAATGTGATTGTTCTTTCTAAACACTAGAGTAATGAAGATCACATCAATGCCTTTTAGTGCCAGTACGAGAGCATGTGTATAATAATTCTATTTTGTATAACTCTTGTAGTTTAAATGTTTTATTTTTGAGGTTGTTATATTTAAAAATTGTATTTCACATTGCAAGTTTCCTTTTAATTTAATACTACTAGTCCAAGAAGAAGGCCACACCAATGATATAGAAAATTATGGTTTTTTAAGTGGTTTCAAGCAATGTTGGCAGAGCATGGAGCGAAGCAGCAGCATCCAAAGCGTCATTTTCCAAAAATCTTTGAAGCAGGAGCACCCTGAGAATGTCTGTTATATATATGTGTGTGTGTGTGTGTGTGTGTGTGCAGAAAAGAAAATTAGTTGTAGAATATATGAAACCATTCATATTTGTACATTAATATAGATAGAAATGGAATCCATAGTGTTAGCGCTCTGTAATTTCTTAAGGATGTGAAAGAAATGACAGAGGTAACCACAAAACCACTTTGGAAGGTGGGATCTAGCCCTTCTAGCTTCAGATAGGGATTTAGATTTGTTTAGATTAAAATATTAGGCTAGTTATGATAGTTAAGGGTTTGTTTATTTGATTTGAATTGTTTGGTTGGAACAGTGAAGATGGGCCATTGGGAAAATGGAGTCACGGTTTTAAATTGATCAAATACAAGGTTTAATAGGCTAATATTGCAGGGCAGGGTAGGCAAATTCACTGGATCCTCAAATATTTAAGGTATGGAGGAGATGAAAAGGTCTAGAAATCCAATAAAAAATAGAGCAATTAAGAATTGTGATTTTAATCTTCAGTGGAAAACAAAAAAATTATTCTCAAGCCAGAGACAGAGTGTACATTTAAACAAATTATGTCCTTTATCTTCTTAGAATAATTCATAATTTAGGAAAAAATAGTGATAACATAAGAAAACAAATTAACAGAGAAAAATGCACTTCACCAATAAAGTTGACACAAGCATCCTGTAATAATTGCACTATATTACTAGGAAATCTGATCAATGGTGTTTTTGTGGGCTGCTTTACAATACTAGTTTGATCCTTCAAAACAAGTCTCAACCACTTATAAGTCTTATTACAACATATTTATAGAATTTATTCTAAACTAATATCAGATTCCAAAAAGGAATTGATTTACAAAATATTCTCCAACATTTTTCTGAAAAAATCTAAATAAAATTTATTACAAACATGTAGATATTTTTCGAAATATACTATTTCTGATCTTTTGTTCAAACTTTTAAGTGAATTGTCGTTGACCGTGGCTATTTCTAGAAAAGACTACATAATAAACTTAAAGATAAAATAATATCTCTAATTTATCTGTTGGAAATCTTAAACTTCCTGCAAGTATTGTGCATTGAAATCTGGAATTGGTTCATTAACTGTTGATCTTCTTCTTCTAGGTGTTTTCATGCCCCTGAAATCTAGAACGGGGTTGAAACTATCTCCACAAAATCTGCTTATTGTCCTCTCATACTAATTTCTTTGCCATCTTTCCCTTTGAGCTCTATTTCTGTTGTTTTTTCCTTTCGTCATCCTTTGAATAACTTCACCGGGAAATTATCTTGCATTTGAACATAAGTGAGGGTGATGGTAGTCTGACAATAATCTTTGATAATATTTTATCAGTCTTCACGGGTTCTCAGTCAGCAGATAATGTAACTGGGGGGGGGAGATAGGGTTTTTTTTTATATGTGCAGGGATATTTGTTAGGGCACGGGACCGTTAAGGGACTACTGACGGTCTAATGGTCATGGGGGAAGGGTTGTAGGGATAACGAATAAAAGGTGTGGGGTTGGTGTCG
>SNQJ01S0090213.1:39180-53594 GCA_010110895.2 Picea sitchensis | reverse complement strand
GCTTCAAGTGGGTAAATATAACCAAAAGAGTGGTTTTTATTAGATTAGTCTTATCGTCCTTACCAATTTGTCAATGATCGGCTATGCTAGAAAAATGATATTAATCTCAATATTTTTGTCACAAGAAAAAGGAATATTCTGGACCCTCCAACACTCTCTTGATCTCAATTCATAATTTTCAAGTTTCCAATAGTATAAATTTGCATCTAAACCTTAGCTAGTAGACAAACCCTCTTCAACTACAATTCTCCATTGATATCAAGTTCAAGTTCTGCATCTTGAGTAACGTGATAGATTTTATTGGTTACTTCTCTATCTTCTACATATTTTACTAGTTTAGACAAGGTTCACCTTGTATTGGATCCAACGGAATGGAAATATTTTCCCCCAAGCCTTTGAAACTAATTTTGTATTTGTCAAGGGAAATTGTTGCTTTCATTTTTTCTCCCCAAGGGTGTTAAAAAATCGTTGTATATTCTTTCCCTCCATATACAAGGTCAATGACTTCAAGATCTTTTGATGTCAAAATTCCCATAACGCATGTTTGAGAATTTTTAAGTACTACATTGGGTTCAATGATAAATCGATATTTGACCATCAAATATATTCTCAATCTCACCATCCCTAGTTTATCCCTAGTTTATCCAACATATTGTATAAAAATTCACAGTTCATCCCTAGTTTATCCAACAAATTGTATAAAAACTCACTCATCAATATCCATAAACAAAATTGAGGAATCCCAATATCCAGAAACATTGCTTAGAAAGGAGGGTTGCATACCATGGGTTTCTCCACGGGTTTCTCTATGGAATTATGCAGCATCTCCATGGGTTTGGTCGGATAGGGCGCACTCCTCTGCCTCTGTCGATGTCTCCACTCTTGCACGCGGGTTTTGGACGGATAAGGTTCTCTTAACTTGTTGTCTCCACTCCTACACGAGAGCTTTGGCCAAATTGGGCTATTGATCTCATGCGTCAGCTAGCTAGGGCAGCTCTCTGGTTGCTATGTGCATGGACTATTTTGTGCATGTAGGGCGTGGACGATTTTTTGAATTACTGTGTATTGTTTTTTGTTTTTTGTTTTATTTTTTTTTATATTTTGTGTTTAATTTAATTAATATATATTATATTATATATATAGTTAACATATATTATATTATATATAATATATATATATATGTATCTATGTATGTATAAATGATGGTCCCTGTGGATGTTGACACAACATGATTTATGCCCATTGCTCTGCATGTCAAAGTGAGGAAATTCAACCAAGCGCGGGTAAACAATGAGAGTAACTATGACTCTCTTAAGGTAGCCAGATGCCTCGTCGTCTAATTAGTGGCGCGCATGAATGGTTTAACAAGATTCCCATTGTCCCTAGCTACTATCTAGAGAAACCACATCCAAGGGAACGAGCTTGGCAGAATTAGCGGGGAAAGAAGACCCTGTTGAGCTTGAATCTAGTTCGACTTTGTACTGAAATGACTTGAGAGGTGTAGAATAAGTGTGAGTCATTTTTATCTATAACCCTATGAATCCTAGAACATCAAACCCATATCATATAAATTGTAAATGATATAATCTATAATATAGTATAACCCTTTTATTACCTAACACGTATAACCTCTATCAAATCGAATACTTAAGCCCTACAACACATGCAATAACCTATAACCCCCAACCCATATATCCAGCAACACATAAACTTTATTAACCCTTATAAAACCTAACCTTTATAATTGCATTAACCCCTTAAATGTGTGTGTGTGTGTGTGTGTAAACTATTAGGGACAAGGGGAATCCAATTGTTTAATTAAAACAAAGCATTATGATGGTCCCTGCAGATGTTGACACAACATGATTTATGCCCATTGCTTTGCATGTTAGAGTGAGGAAATTCAACCAAGCACGGGTAAACAATGAGAGTAACTATGTATGTATGTATGTATGTATGTATGTATGTATAAACTATTAGGGACAAGGGGGATCCGACTGTTTAATTAAAACAAAGCATTACAATGGTCCCTGCAGATGTTGACACAACATGATTTATGCCCATTGCTTTGCATGTCAAAGTGAGGAAATTCAACCAAGCACGGGTAAACAATGAGAGTAACTATATATGTATGTATGTATGTATGTATGTATAAACTATTAGGGACAAGGGGAATCCGACTATTTAATTAAAACAAATCATTACGATGGTCTTTGCAGATGTTGACACAACATGATTTATGCTCATTGCTTTGCATGTCAAAGTCAGGAAATTCAACCAAGCGCGGGTAAACAATGAGAGCAACTATGACTCTCTTAAGGTAGCCAGATTCCTTGTCATCTAATTAGTGGCACGCATGAATGGATTAATGATATTCCCATTGTCCCTAGCTACTATCTAGAGAAACCACATCCAAGGGAACGGGCTTGGTAGAATTAGCAGGGAAAGAAGAACCTATTAAGCTTGAATCTAGTTCGACTTTGTACTGAAATGACTTGAGAGGTGTAGAATAAGTGGGAGTCATTTATATCTATAACTCTATGAATCCTAGAACATCAAACCCATATCATATAAATTGTAAATGATATAATCTATAATACAATATAACCCTTTTATTACCTAACATGTATAACCTCTATCAAATCGAATACTTAACCCCTACAACACATGCAATAACCTATAACCCCCAACCCATATATCCAGCAACACATAAACTTTATTAACCCTTATAAAACCTAACATTTATAATTGCATTAACCCCTAACACTTAATCCCCACAACACCTATCCTTTATACCTTAAATGTAACACAGAGATACCCTAACCCTTACCCATAATAACCTTGAACCCCTACAATATTAACTATATAACCTCTATAAATCCTTACACCTTTAACCCCTAATGATTTAAACATCTAATATTTATGGTCCCTAACCCCTTGACCACTAATCCCTAGCCCCTATAACCCTAAACCCCAATAAGGCCAAGCCCCTATCATCTCTAACCCATTGCATTAAGATATTTTAAAACTAAAACAATTATATAACCATGTTTATTGTCTAACCTTTATCCACTACCACCCATAGACCCATAATCATTAACCCTTTTCACCATTCATCCCTATAACACACAAGTCATAAACCATATGTCCCTTGTAAAACTATTTAACCCATATTACTACTAAATTGTAACAGATATACCCCCAAAATACTAACCCCTATAACTCATAATGCCTAATCCTTGTCAACCCTAATCCTTATAACCCTAATCCATCTCAAATTTTGGTGCATACAGAAACATTTTGAAAAAATTTCAAAGTTGGCCCCATTCACAGGTCATTGTTTCCCATCGTGTACTCTAGCCCTAGTACATTAATGTATTTTAATAGTTATTTCCTTTAAAATTTGACTGAGAAAATTAAAATGAAATGAGGATGAGATGGGTCGATATATAGAGTGGTCAATGTGTGAGTGATCCTTGAGCCCCTATGACCCCTAACCACAATACCTTGTAACTCATAACCCATTAAACCATTAACACCAAAAATAATGATATAATACATATCCCTTAACCTTTATAATCTTAGACAACTAACCCCAATAAACATTATTATTTTAACCTCTATCCTTTATAATTCTAACACCTAAATTTTGTAATTCTAACACCTAAACTCGAACACATACATCTCCTAACCCTTAATTTGAATAACACCTATAACTCCTAATTGTTATAACCCCTATGAATTTTCACCCTATAACCATTATCCACAATGAGTAACCCTAATCCTATGACTCCTATAACCTTAAACCTTTAAGGAATTGTAAATTGGATAATTAACCTAGAACACATATGAACTTTTTAAAAACTAACCCTTAGACCCTCTATCAAATCTAACCCTTAACCCTTATAACCCCTATAATGTGTAACCCCCAACCCTTATATCCACCAACCCAAAAAATTTATCAACCCTTAATCCTAACCTTTATAAATTCATTAACATATAACCCCTCACACATAACCCTTATAACACCTAACACCTAATCACTAAAACCCCTAACCTTTAGTCTTTATAATGCTTAACTCTTAGAAACTATAATCCCTTTAGTCTTTATAATGTTTAACTCTTAGAAACTATAACCCTTAACTCCAACTACAACCATTACTAACATAGATCTAACTTTTATAACCCTTGAACCCTATAAACTAAATCTAACTTTTATAACCCTTTAACCATATAAACCATCCATTAATTGTGTAATCCAGTTCTCACATCATATAACCTAATTACCTCTAAACCTTATAACCCATATCAATATTACTAACCCATAATTTGAATAGCCTTATAATTTGAATAAATTATCCAATATAATATGTAACCTCAAACACTAAACCATTAACCACTATATCTCCTAATGCATAACCCTTATAACCTCTATAATATTAACCATTCCAATCCTTAACCCCTATTAGTTATCAACTCTTACCTACCAAAAATATCAATTTGCAAACCACTAATTTGTAACCCTTTGTAATTGATTTTTTACAACCTATAAACTCCATAACCTTCTATAATGAGGAGCAACCACTTATGACAATAATCCAGGAACACTTCTACAACCATTAACCCCTATAAACTCTAACATGTACAACCCTTAAAATTATTAATCCTTGTGACTTATAACTCACAAATTGTAAGGCAACAACAAAACCATGTCTAATCGTTTAGCCCCTAGGATCCATAACCATATAACCATTATCTCAAAGGAGATCTAACCCTATGACTCTTATAACCTATTAATTTTAAATTACATAACCTATAAGACATACATAACAATTTTGAAAACTAACGCATACAACCTCTATCAAATATAACCCTTTACCCATGTAGCCCCTTTCAATTGTAAACCCCAATCCCTATATAGCTCATATAGCCCTTAAACCCCTGTAACCCCTTAGACTTAAAACTATTACCCTTGATCAATAATCGATCTAAACAATTAAGCACAATAACATATAAACCTTATATCTAACTCTTAATACCTCCAAACATTAACTAGTATCAACCCTAACTCATCTTGCAGGTTTCCTTCTTTCTCACCACGACAAAAATCTTGGGCCTAATTGGCATGATGATGTTTTTTGGAATTACTACACAAACAATAAATATAAAGAGTGGGTATGTGAATGATCTTTGAGTACTCCAAAAACCTCCCATATAGTGAAGGCATGCTAACATTCTATCCATTTCAAATTTAGGTGCATAAAGAAACATTTTGAAAAAATTCCAACATTGCCCCCATTCACAGGTGTGTTGCCCATCATGCAATTTCTAGCCCTAGTATTGTCTTTTCGGTGTTGTTTCCTATGTACTCCGGCTCAAGAAAAATTAAACAAAATCCAGGGATGAGATGGGTCGGAGAGCATAAGTGGTGTGTGGAGTGATCTTTGAGTCCTGAAACCTCCCATATCAAGGAAGGCATGCAAACAGCCTATCCATGTCAAATTTGGTATAAAACATTTTGAAATAATTTCAACGCTGGCACCATTCACAGGTCATTGTTTCCTCATCATGTACTGGTAGTCTTAGTAACATGTCTTAGGCATTTTTTCTTTAAAATTCAACCGTAGACGCATTATCCTCGTGATCTAGTATTACAAGGACATGTAATAACATCTATAAATAAGTACTTGATTAATCAGACAAGCTTCAATATCAATATTTCTCATTTTGTTTTTTCTCTCATCTAAGTACTCTTTTTGCTCCATAAAGAATATTAGTACAAAATCATTATTTAAATAATGAATTATCTTCATCTATCGTATTTCTTCTTCTAAGGCCAAATCATGGGCCTAATTGGTATGATTATGGTTTTGGGACCCATTAATAAATGATGAATACAAAGAGTAAGTGCATGAGTGATAGGAGTTTGGAAACCCTCCCATATCGTGGAGGCATGTGAACAAGATATCCATGGCCAAATTTCTGCATAAACATT
Organism: Picea sitchensis; assembly: GCA_010110895.2. Classification (NCBI taxonomy): domain Eukaryota; kingdom Viridiplantae; phylum Streptophyta; class Pinopsida; order Pinales; family Pinaceae; genus Picea; species Picea sitchensis. The sequence continues at coordinate 47,599 of SNQJ01S0090213.1, read as the reverse complement.
TTGAAAAAATTTCAACGCTGGTCCCATTCATGCCTTCATTGTTTCCCATCATGTACTTATCTATAGAATGTTTTAGGCCTTTTTTTCCCTAAGCTATCCAAGGACCTATAATTCTAACACCTAAACTCTAACACACACATCTCCTAACCCTTACTTTGAATAACACCTATAACTCATAATTGTTATAACCCCTATGAATTTTCAAACTATAATAACCATTATCCATAATGAGTACCCCTAACACTATGACTCCTATATAACCTTAAACCTTTAAGTAATTGTAAATGACATAATTAACCTAGAACACAAGTGAAATTTTTAAAAACTAACCCCCAGTGAACTCTATCAAATCTTAACCCTAACCCCTATAGCCCCTATAATGTGTAACCCCCAACATATATATCCACCAACCCAAAAATTTATTAACCTTAATCCTAACTCTTTATAAATGCATGAACACCTAACTCCTCACACATAACCCTTATAACACCTAACACCTAATACACATATAACCCCTAACCTTTAGTCTTTGTAATTTTTAACTCTTAGAAACTATAATCCCTTTAGTCTTTATAATGTTTAACTCTTAGAAACTATAACCCTTAACTCCAACTACAACCCTACTAACATAAATCTAACTTATATAACCCTTGAGCCCTATAAACCATCCATTAATTGTGTAACCCATAAGCCTCACATAATACAACCTAATTACCTCTAAACCCTATAACCTATATCAATATTACTAACCCATAATTTGAATAAATTATCCAATATAATATGTAACCTCAAACACTAAACCATTAACCACTATAACTCCTAACACATAACCCTCATAACCTCTATAATCTTAACCATTCCAATCCTTAACCACTATTAGTTATCACCCTTACCTACCAAAAATATCAATTTGCAAATACCTCTTGTAAATTCCATGTAACCTATTGTTTATTTAACCCATAACCTCTATAATGAGCAGCCACTATGACAATTAATGATGAAAACTTACAACAATTAACCCCTATAACCTCTAACACATACAACCCCTAACATTATTAATCCTTGTGACTTATAACATACAACTTGTATAACAAATAAAACTATGTCTAATCATTTAGCCCCTAGGATCCCTAACCATATAACCATTATCTCAAAGGAGATCTAACCCTATGACATCTATAACCTATTAATTTTAAATGACATAACCTATAAGACATAAATAACAATTTTAAAACTAACACATGCAACCTCTATCAAATCTAACCCTTTACCCAAGTAGCCCCTTTCAAGTGTAAACCCCAACCCCTATATAGCTTGTATAGCCCTTAAACCCTTGTAACCCTTAGACTTTAACACTATTACCCTGATCAATAACCAATTCAAACAACTTAAGCACACAATAAACACTAAACCCTATCTCATAACTCTTAATACTTCCAAACATTAACTAGTATCAACCCTAACTCATCTTTCCTTCTTTCATGGCATGACTAAAATCATGGGCCTAATTGACATGATGTTATTTTGAATGACACAAACGATGAATACAAAGAGTGGGTATGTGTGGAGGATCTTGAGTCTTAGAACCCTCCTAATATCAAGCAGGCATGTGAACATTCTATCCATGTCAAATTTCTATATTGGCCGTAAACATTTTGAAAATTCAACTTTTGGCCCCATTCACATGTCATTATTGCCCACCAGTGTACTCTAGCCCTAGTAATGTCTTTTGCATTGTTTCCTTTGTATTCGACTGAGATGTATGTCCTCAAAGATATAGTAATTACAGTAGCATGCATTAACGTTGATAACAAGTACTGATTAATCATAAGCATCAATATTCAATTATTTATTGTCTTTGTTTTTTTACCTTCATCTAAGTACTCTTTTATCCATAAAGAATATTAGTAATGGAATCATTATTTAAATGTGAAATTATCTCATCTATCACCTTCTTCCTTCCACAACCAAAATCATGGGGCCAACGCATGATGTTGGTTTTGGAATGACATAGACTTGATGACTACAAAGAGTGGGTGGAGTTATCTTAATCCTGAAACTCCTCCCACAACATTTTAGGTTACGTGACAATCTATCCATGTCAAATTTCCATGCATACATAAACATATTGAAGGGCCCAACATTTAAGTCTCATTCATAGGTTATTGTTTCCCATGATGTACTCTATCCCTAGTAAATTAATGTCTCTTTAATATTTTTCCTTTTAAAATTTGACCTAGAAAATCAAAACGGAACGAGGATTAGATGGGTCGATATATAGAGTGGGTGGGTGAGTGACATTTGATTATAAAGATGAATGAATGAAATTCTTTTGTTTTCGAGAATAATTTATTCTCTACTGAACAAGGCTAACCATTTGAAGGTGGAAGCTCATATGCCTCTCCCCTCACATCACTCTCAATCCCCCAATAATTCAATCTATATAAACTAGAAAATAAACAAAAGCAACATAGTAACCATGCATAGAAATCCACCAAACAAAAATTAATTAAGGTAAATGAAATTTTGAGTTTGTAAATGATAATTTCAGTTTAGCGCGTACGTTATTGTCGTTATTTTCATTTTTGACATAATAAACAACATGTAACATAGATATAAAAAATTCCATAAAACTTAAAAACATGTAATTAGGCCCACATAAGTAAATTATTTAAAGAGAATATTTCATATAACAAATTAAAATATATAGTTGCATACCTCATCCAACTCAACATATGTATCATCCTTTCTTTGTATCTTCTTCTTCATCCAACTCTGCATTTGTGATTTATCATCTGGTTCATAAATGGTGTTGAAATGATTGATGATAGCATCATTGTCATCAATATCATTTTCGAGCATATATTCATCAACATCATCATCAAGAACTACATTGTCTATTACGCCTAGATCATGATGATCTTATTCGTCTTCTTCATATATCGACCATCCATGATATTCCGGCTCTGTTTGATATTCTGTCGAATCATCTTCTTCTTCAATATGATCATATTCTTCCTCTAAAGTATACTTTATTGGCCTTCCTCATGGATCATATCTAACAACAAATGACCAATCCTCTCACCTGGAACATTTGAGAAAAAAGACCTGTTCACATTGGATTGGAAAACATAGTGATCATGTCCTCATTCAAACATCGTTGTTTTAATAATTGAAAATCCATCGCATGCTGAATAACTATTCTTTCCTCATCATGTTCATGCATTCTGTGAACCTATACCATTTGACGCCGAACATAACTAATTTTACGTGAATTAAATTCACACTCAAGTATACCATCCAAATACCCATAATATCTATTTTCAGATTCTCAGAGATGTTTGTCACTCCTAAATGAAACATTAGTGACCCGGAATAATGCAGCTTATCCCACTAATGTAGTTTTCCTAGTTTCATCCAACAGTTTGATGCAAAATTTACAACCATTGCACCACATAGCCTTGTGGTACTCTTAACTGCAACATGCCATACATGTAAAAGATGAATTGTCAATTAATAAACATATTTATATAATAACTTGGAAAGTATCTGAAAAAAACACACCTCCAATCACATTAATATAATATAAATTGACTTAATAAAATGTGTGAATTTGCTTGCATGTCCATCTTTCAAACCATATGCTAAATCAATTTCTCTTTGCATAACATTATATCTCCATTACAACATGCTTCTCTAACCAATTTAGAGAATTGTTGCCATGATAACCTATCACAAGGATGTTGTTACATATTTCAATCCAATCTCATCCAATCCTCAAGATTATTTGTAATGTATAAAATGTAGGGCATCCTAATCTTTGAGCAACTAAATCAAAAAATCATAATATATTCACCAATCTTTAAAAATTAGTTAAAACCATGAACGCAAATATTAATAATTGATGAAAGAATAAACCATAAATGAGTATGGATAATATATTACACAAAAATGAAAAATTATATGTATTATAAATCTCCAAAATTTAATTACCTCTCACTTTATTCAATGTACATTTCCCCAACAACTTCTCCCTTCAAATTTTTTGATGGAGTTCACATCCCAAATGTGATCTACTGCATGCATAGTTGGTGTTTATAATTTAAGAAGACACTCAATTAATATACACCATGGATTGATATACCATATATCTTCTCCACCATAGAACCCTTCTGGATGTGCTCTTTTTTCTAACCAAAGCCTTCAATGATTTCAAGTGCCTCTCCACCATCCATTATTGACCTTGTGTGTACAAGTCCACACATTTAAATCTCCTCAACTTTGTGTATCGTAGTGTTATTGTGCATTGAAAAAATGTTGAGGTAAATACTTTATTTCACATTAGCCGAGAATTTCTCTCTTCCAATACTTTATATCATCTTTGATGGATTTATTTCAATGACAAACATCTATATTAATCATGATGTAAGAAAATAACATGTTTCAACAAAACATAATGTATATTACATTACAAGTAAAACATATGTCATTAAGTACAACAAACAAATTGAAAAAAAAATTGTATTATAAATCATATTACTTACTTCATGTATTTTCCAAGAACATATATAACTTTTTTGACATTCTTTGTCAAAGTCATTTGGGAGGATAGAGGTAGAACATACTGTAAAAAAAAATGAATCGCTATTTCATTCTTCTAAAGTAGACAAAATATATCTCTTGATACCAATATATGTAAATATGTATACCAAAAATTCATTTGCTACCTTAATGAAGGTATGCTAATCATGTGTTTTTACCCTACCAAATTCACCTTTTCTTCGTTAATACATTATTTATGTTTGAAGAAAATACAATGGGAAATTTAATTTTCTGAATTACCTCTTTTACATCACTCAAGCTTTTTCCTGTTAATAACCATGGAAGGTTATTTCAATCTCCCCTTCATTATTTGATTAGGATCAATAATTTTGTATTGCATGATTACTTGAATGCCAAGACAAATTTTGATAATTTTTCTTTATCCCTCCTACCATCTATGATTCACCATAACGCTTATGTCAAATTCTTCCCTGATATGCATTGTATCAAACAAATGGAGCTATATTTATCTCCTCATAGTAGGGGAAACCCCATGAATTGAGTGGTATAACATTTCATTCCTCGGAAGCCCATTATTAATACCTTCAAAATGGAGGCCTTAAGATGAAGCATAAAAGAAATCACAACAATAATTATCAAATACTATAAAATAAATTCAATAATTAAAGATTAAAATTCAAAACAATATTATGCATATGAGCTGGCATAAAGAAATTGTGTACCTTAACAATTTATGTTATATTCCAACCTCCATCGATGAGGTCTCATTCTTTGTGGTTTTAATCAAGTCTATTTCCATTTCCAATTGAAAAGATGTTTTTCAATAATACAATACCTATGGTTCTTAGAAAGAAAGTGCATATATTCATCAAACACATCCTTTCCTAAACTTTTTTGAATGGTGATACTTCATATTAGGACCACAACCTGACATGAAAAATTACCCTTCGCTTGAAGACCAAGAAAAAATGGATTAATATCAATTATACGTATTGATTATTTTAAAAACATGCATGACATTCAATAATTATATAGTATTAAAGAGCAATAGAACGCTACATACCACAAAATGTGTTAGTCCTATGGCATCATGAATTGTCCATATACAGTATTCCAATTTAAATTGAAATTTTCTCCCGATTGGTTTACAGAGATGTCATAATATAGTGGATAAGCTTGGACCTCCATAACTTTAGTGAAGCTCGTCAATAAGAGGCTTTGATATTTATTCATATATTTAACTTGGTACTTTACCTAAATTTCGAAATTACACATAATTACTACGGATATGTATATATTATATAAGTAACAAATAAATAAAAGATATTCTGCAAATTAAAAAGAAACAAATGAAAATGTTACATTCGAAAAATTAATGTAAATAAATACCTGGAACAATCATTGTCAACATTATGTGCTCCCTCTTTATTGGAATCCAAGGAGCAATGTTATTGTTGATAACAAAAATAGGCCACGCTAAGTAAATATACCTAAGCTCTCCAAATGGATAAACAACGTCAGCTGCCAATCAAAGCCTAACATTACGAAGTTCATCTTTAAATTCTTCCTATGTTTCCTCAATTTCCCTAAATGAATAACCATCTACATGAATTCAAAGAACACCATCTCCACTTATGTTTTGTGCATGGTAATCCATAAACTATGTTATACTTCCACACCTAAACAATCGTTGCAAACATTGAATTATGGGAATACAACGAACAACCTCTTGAGGCACCTTATTTGTTACTTGATCGGTTCGATATCTATTGATATGTCATTGCGGACATTCTGTTTTGGATGCATGTTGTCTATAATATATAATATGATCATTAGGACATGCATCTATATTTTGAAACTCCATTCCAATGTCTTTCATAATGGCATGTAAATCTCAATATGTGCGAGGTAAAATATTTGACGATGGTAACAAAAATTCACCTAACAATCTACAACATAAAAAATAACTAGTTAACATAAAGAATATTAATCATAAATATTGCATTCTTATTTTACACATTAATTAACATTTAAAAGAGAGAGAGAGAAATCAACCTTTATGTATATGTGATGAAACATATTACATACCTTAGGATCTGTGTCATACAGGTGTTCGAAAAATGATTTATAACCTTTAAGTTCACCAACAACAATGCAGCAGAGAGAATATTTGCTCTTGAGCCTTTATAAAGTTGTTTATTTGCCTTTTCTATCAAAGGTTTATCATAAATACCATCACTTCCCCTATTCTCATCCGACTAAGCAAACAAGTCTTGGATCATTTGATTTGTCCCATCATCTTGAACTATGTTATTATTTTCATCTTCTTCCATGGGATCATTAACTTGATCTTCATTATTCACTTCATGTTCCTCAACTTGTACAAAATCATTTCTACTACTACTTGGTGCATTCTGCATAAAGTTAAGGGGGGAATTCTAACTTTATAATTACAAACAATACTGCAAAATTAGTGTGTAATATAAAAAATATTAAAACAATATAAATTTTTTAAAATACAATCAATATAAAGCAAGATAATGATCAATATTAGATAATTATCACTGGACGATATTTATTCCATCCCCCATCAATGTGGTCATATCTCCTACAATGTCTTTTAGTTGTTCCTATTACAATTCTAACGGAATGTGCAGTACAACATCATTTGCGAGGGAAATAACATTTATTGTCACCCTTTTCACCCTTTTTACTTTTTTCCCCAAGTAATCTAGTATTTTCTTACATTCTTCCCCACACAAAAAACAGTGATGATTATCTTATAAAATTGAGTGGAGAAATAGAATATATATTATATTATTCTAATGCAATTGACATATGAAAATAAATATGTTTTTCGCTTGACAAGAAAACCTTATACCTTTTCTGAATCATCGTTGTTATGGCAAATTTGTCACAAAAACCCTAAAATACAACATATTTATTATTTTTGTTCGTCGTAATTCCGATGACAGTTGACCAAGTCAATGTTGACTTAGTCAAATAGTGGGTTACCATTTGAAGAGAGCAACGACTAGCACTAATATCGTCGGTAGTGAGACGAAACTAGAGATATTGTCGGAAGTGAGACGAAGACAACAATACCATCTGTATTGCGACAAAGATAGAGTAACCATCAGAATTGAGATGAATCAATAGGTTTCCATCACAAGTCTAACAAATGTGGGATGAATTGCAAAAAAATTGAAAATTTTAAATATTTATCTTGTATTTTTCGACAGTACTACCAATTCTGTCTGTACCGTCGGAAATAGTTCATCGTAATTTTTTCAATATGTAGTAGTGTAGCTTGGCACAAGGTAAAGACTACCCACACCTCATAATTTTCTATGTTTGAGGTGGTGAATGGTGGGAAGAAGGAGATGTGAGGGACTTGCATGCAAACCCTCTTAGGAGAACCCATCTTGGGTATTATCGTCCCTTAGCTCCCTAGAGGGCCAAAAAGGACAAGAAGTTGTGAATATGTGTAGTGGACGTGAATTCAAGCTTGTTTATTTTTTTACCAAAAAACTAATAAGAGAAAGAAGCAATTTTTTGACACCCTTACAAGCTTAGAAAATTGAACTAAACTAGCTCCTATGATTCATTGAGGTCTAAAATAAGTTGTCAAGTTAATTTTTGATGCAATTGTGTGCTAAAAATGAATAAAAATAACCTTCAACACCAACCATGTCTTTTAATATGGCCAAAAGTTATGAACAACAAACAATATATACGAACAAAAACTTGGTTGCACTAAAATAAGCCTGAAAATGAGCTTAAACTAGCTTGGAAAGTGCATTAAACAAGGTAGAAGTAAGGTTGGATGAAATTACTTAAGTATGGAAATTCAAAT
>SNQJ01S0090213.1:18354-33027 GCA_010110895.2 Picea sitchensis | reverse complement strand
ACTAACACATTTTTGTTGTATGTAACATTCTATTGCTCTTTAATACTATATAATTATTTAAAGATATCATGCATGTTTTTTAAATAATCCCATCGTATAATTGATATTAATCCATTTGTTGCAGGTCTTCAAACGAAGGGTAAGTTTTCATGTCCAGTTTGTGGTCCTAATATGAAGTATCACCATTCAAAAAGTTTAGGAAAGACGGTGTTTGATGAGTATAGGCACTTCCTCCCTAAGAACCATAAGTATCGTACTACTGAAAAACATCTTTTCAATTGGAAACAAGAGACTGGATAAAACCACAAAGAATGACACTTCATCGATGGAGGTTGGAATATAACATAAATTGTTAAGGTACACCATTTCTTTATGTATCGTATGCGTAATATTGTTTTGAATTTTAATTTTAATTATTGAATTTATTTTACAGTATTTGATAATTATTGTTGTGATTTCTTTTATGCTTCATCTTAAGGCCTCCATTTTTAAGGTATTAATAATGGGCTTCCACGAGGAATGAAATGTTATCCCACTCAATTCATGAGGTTTCCCTACTATGAGGAGCTAAAAATAGCTCATTTGTTTGATACAATGCATATCGAGAAGAATTTGACATAAACCCACTGTATAATTGGATATTAATCCATTTGCTGTATGGTCTTCAAACGAAGGGTAAAAGCCATGTCCAGTTTGTGGTCCCATAAGCATCCCCATTCAAAAAGTTTAGGAAAGACGGTGTTTTGATGAGTATAGGCACTTCCTCCCTAAGAACCATAAGTATCGTACTACTGAAAACATCTTTCAATGGGAAAGAAGGAGACTGATAAAACCACAAAGAATGACACTTCATCGATGGATAAGGTTAGCCATAAACATAAATTGTTAAGGTACACCATTTCTTTATGTATCGTATGTGTAATATTGTTTTGAATTTTAATTTTAATTATTGGAATTTATTTTACAGTATTTTGATAATTATTGTTGTGATTTCTTTCATGCTTCATCTTAAGGCCTCCATTTTTAAGGTATTAATAATGGGCTTCCACGAGGAATGAATGTTAACTCCTCCTACCATCTATGATTCACCATAACGCTTATGTCACCTTCGATATGCATTGTATCAAACAAATGAGCTATTTTAGCTCATCATAGTAGGGAAACCTCATGAATTGAGGATAACATTTCATTCTCGTAGCCCATTATTAATACCTTCAAAATGGAGGCCTTAAGATGAAGCATAAAATAAATCACAAAAAATTAAACAAGCATAGGAAATTTCACCCCAATAATTAAAATTAAAATTCAAAAATATTACGTGACAATGCATACATAAAGAAATGGTGTACCTTAACAATTTATGTTATATTCCAACCTCCATCGATGAAGTGTCATTCTTTGTGGTTTTATCCACTTTGTTTCCAATTGAAAAGATGTTTTTCAAGAGGGGCACGACACTTATGGTTCTTAGGAGGAATGTGCATATACTCAATAAACACGATCTTTCCTAAACTTTTGAATGGTGATACCTCTATATTAGGACCACAACCTGACATGAAAACTTTACCTTTTGTTTGAATACCTGCAACAAATTGATTAATGTTAATTATACGATGGGATTATTTTAAAACATGCATGATATCTTTTTAAATAATTATATAGTATTAAAGAGCAATAGAATGTTACATACAACAAAATGTGTTAGTCCCTAAGTATCATGAATTGTCCATACAAGTATTCCAATTTAAATTGAAATTTCTTTTCTCCTCGATTGGCTTGGATGTGACAGTCGGGCACATAGTGATGTTGACCCATGTTCCTAGTAGCTCACAATATTTGATATATACATTCATACATTTAACTTGGTACTTACCTAATTGTTTGAAAAACACATAATTAAATACCATGATATGTATATTATTATATAAGTAAATAAATAAATAAAGCATATTCTAAATTAAAAAGAAACAAATGAAAATGTTATGACCTGGAAATTAACAAAATAAATACCGAACAACACGTCAACATTATGTGCTCCTCTTATTGGAACCAAGGAGCAATGTTATTGTTGATAACAAAATAGGCCACACTCAAGTAAATATACCTAAGCTCTCCGAATGGATCAACACCATCATCTCCCAATGAAAGCCTAATATTACGAAGTTCATCTTAAATTCCTTCCCTTTATTCCCTCAATTTCCTAAAATGAATAACCATCTATAGGAATCTTTCAAAGAACACCATCTCCACTTATATTAAGTGCATGGTAATCCATAAACCATGCTATTCTTTCGCACCGGAACAATCGTTGAAAACGTGGAACTATGGGAATATGTCCAACAACCCTCTCACATTTCTATTTGTTACTGATCACTGATATCTATTGATATCATTACATACCCCCTGCTTTTGATGCATGTTGTCTATAATATATATTGGCGATCATTAGGACATGCATCTATATATTTTATAACCCATTCCAATGTCTTTCATAATGGCATAAAAATCTCGATACAAAAGTAAAATATTTGACGCATGGTAACAAAAATTCACCTAACAATCTACAACATAAAAAATAACTAGTTAATATAAAGAAAATTAATCATAAATATTGCATTCTTACTTTACTACTAATTAACATTTAAAAGAGAGAGAAAATCAACCTTATGTATATGTGATGAAACATATTACATACCTTAGGATCCGTGGTTACACAAGTATTCAAAATGATTTATAACCTTTAAGTTCACCAACAATGAAGGAGAGGAATATTTTCCTCGAGTCTTTATAAAGTTGTTTATTTGCTCTTTCTATCAAAGGTTTATCATAAATACCATCACTACTATCCTCGTGATCCTCATCTGGATGACCAAATCAGTCTTGATCATTTGATTTGTCCCATCATCTCTAACTATGTTATTATTTTCATCTTCTTCCATGGGCTCATTAACTTGATCTTCATTATTCACTTCATGTTCCTCAACTTGTACAACATCATTTACTACTACTTGCATTCTCGTATAAAGTTAGGAGGGAATTCTAACTTTATAATTACAAACAATATTGCAAAATTAGTGTGTAATATAAAAAATATTAAAAACACATAAAAATTTTAAATACAATCAATATAAAGCAAGATAATGATCAATATTAGATAATTACCAATCGACGATATTCATTCCATCCCCCATCAATGTGGTCATATCTCCTACAATGTATTTTAGTTGTTCCTTTTATTAAAATTCTAACTAATGTCTAGTACAACAATTTTTGCGAGGGAAATAACATTTATTGTCACCCTTTTCACCCTTTTTACTTTTTTCCCCAAGTAATCTAGTATTTTCTTACATTCTTCCCCACAAAAAATAGTGATGATTATCTTATAAAATTGAGTGGGGTAATAGAATATACATTATATTATTCTAATGCAATTGACATATGAAAATAAATATGTTTTTCACTTGAAAAGAACACCTTATACCATTTTCCTAATCGTCAAGCAGCTATAGCAAATTTGTCAACAACTCTAAAATGCTGTAACATATTTGTTATTTTTGTTCATTGTAATTCGATGACTGCTTGACCAAGTCAATGTTGACTTAGTCAAATAGTAGTTGACCATTCAGTTATATATCCACTCAGCACTTACTATCATCTTAGGTGAGATCTAAATCCAGAGATATTGCTCCGGGGCGTGAGACAAAGACAATCCATACCATCCGGGGATATGACAAAGATAGAGTAACCATCGAATTCGAGATGAACTCATAGGTTTCCATCACAAGTTCAATAAATGAATTGCAAAAAATTGAAAATTTTAAATATTTATCTTGTATTTTCTACTGCGACTACCAATGTCCCAGACTGGGCCTAAATAGTTCTCATCATAATTCTTTTTTCAATATGTAGTAGTGTAGCTTGGCACAAGGTAAAGACTACCCACACCTCATATTTTTCTATGTTTGAGGCGGTGAATGGTGGGAAGAAGGAGATGTGAGGAACTTGCATGCAAACCCTCTTAGGAGAACCCATCTTGGGTATTATTGTCCCTTAGCTCCCTAGAGGGCCAAAAAGGACAAGAAGTTGTGAATATGTGTAGTGGACATGAATGCAAGCTTGTTTATTTTTGTACCAAAAAACTAATAAGAGTTAGAAGCAATTTTTTGACACCCTTACAAGCTTAGAAAATTGAACTAAACTAGCTCCTATGATTCCATCGAGGTCTAAAACAAGTTGTCGAAGTTAATTTTGATGGAATTGTGTGCTAAAATGAATAAAAATAGCCTTCAACACCAACCATGTCTTTTAATATGGCTAAAATTTATGAACAACAATATATACTTAACAAAAACTTGTTGCACTAAAATAAGCCTGAAAATGAGCTTAAACTAGCTTGGAAAGTGCATTAAACAAGGTAGAAGTAAGGTTGGATGAAATTACTCTAAGCATGGGAAATCTCAAACAGTCATTTGTGGCTACTACATATACATCAAAATGTGTATGAGGATAAAATGTGTATGAGGGGATAGAAAATACCTTGAAAATGAAATTATGAATTTCCTAGAGATATCGACATCATTTCTGGAGCAAATTTTGTGTTGAAAAGTCAATTTATAAAGGTTGTAAATTTATAACAACCCTTTGTTGGCTCATATTAACTAGTTTGATATCTGTTGGGTAGACTGAAAAAAGGTCGATACATTAACCATTTAAGTTTTTTATAAATTTTTAGCTAATTTAACATGTAAGCAAGGGCAATCATGCAATTTTGAAGGTCCTCCCATTCAAGCTCTCACACATTTTATCTCATAATATGTAATTTCCACTTAATGTAAAAATAGTGAGTCATATAAAGCCACCTAGCTAGAACAAATCCCATGCATTTCAAAGAATGAGGGGTTAGCTCCTTCTCATCAAGACTGATTTTAGGCTCTTAAAGTTGCCTTGATGAAAGAAGGATACTCATGAAAAGGAAGTGCTTCAAGACTTCCCCAAGGGAGTTTTAATTGGACTTACCCAAGTAGAGTAGTATTCCAACCATGGATGAGCTAGTCACTATTCAAATCTGTGAATAATCAATAAGAAATTGAAACAAAAAAGGCTCACTTTTTTAATACTAAAGAGATCGATCTTACGAGGGTCCCTTGAAGAGGATACCGTGGCTTTGACTTTTATTGTTCTAAAAATTGACAAAGTATAACTTGTAAAAAAACCAAATTGTCCATGTGTCAATATCATGTCTTGATTTTACAAATGTGTATCTTGGTCAAAAAAATGAAATCTATGTAGTGTGTGTGTGTGTGTTAAAATGGCTTCATATTAATGGGACAAATCCATGATTCTTCTTTTTTTGTGATATATTTTACATGAATTGTTTTTATTTATTATGCAAGCCCCTTTACAAGTGGCAAGTTGAAGCCAAAACATTAACAAAAATAAAAAATAAAATATATCAAGCTTAACCCTCTGTGACTTCAAAACTTGACATTAATCTAATATATATATGATATAGAAACACAAACACGCCTCAATCATCGAAAAGTTATGTTCCTCTTTAGCTTCAACTCAAAAGTCGTAAGATAATTTTATGAATTTAATAATTGAAAAAATGAAAGAAAAAACTAGTTACACATCCCAAATGAATGGGGTTGAAGTTCTTTGTGGGATGCATAGCCTCCATATGCAAATATTTCTTCAATGGGTTCCTTAATTAGTGGGCTGCAAGTATTGAAAAAACACTGATGATATATGACAATGAAATTAATACTAAGAACAAATAAAAGCCAATGTGTTCATTAAGGGAGATCGTTCCCAAAAAGTTCCAAGTGAGGGGTCACACTTTCTCAATGAAACTTGATCCAAATCTTATCGCTAATGTCAATTTTAGTAAGCTAGGAAATGTTGAAATTGAAATGAAATCTGATTTTAAATTGTAAAAGAGTAATTGTGATGTGTCTAAATAATTACCAGATCTAAAAAAATACAAGGAATAAGTAAAATATAGACAAGGAGGAATTTAGTTGATTATCCTATATTTTTTATCTGTTTCCTTGCTAGCTCCTTTACCTAAAACATTTGAGGTGGTTATTCCGCTTTGGGAGAAGTAACCATGGAACCACCACTCTAGCAAGGTGTTAATTTTAGTGCTATAAGGTCTAAGAATTGAAAAGAAAGATAGTAGAATATTAAATACAAAATGAAAAAACTAGCCCACAAGTATGGCTATCAAAGAGGGGAAAACCAACCAAAATGACCAATTTACCTACTCATGGAAATGATGTGGGAATATGAGGAAAAGAAAATGAAAGGAAAAATAAGAAGGAAGGGACAACATCACTCCAACCAATAAGAAAAGGTGGACTTGTGGGCTATCCTAAAGGACCCTTAGACCTCATGCCTACCAACTAGAGTGGGCATGCACTCCACCATATGCAAAAAATTAATACATTAAAAGATAATAAAAATTGTTAGTAAGTAAAATAAACAAGCTATATCCAAGGAAACAACAAGACTAACCTAGCTAACCAATCCCTCAATGAAGATAGCCAAAATAATCAAACATTGTCATTATCCCTTAACCCTTAACAAGAAATTGTGAAGTCCTAATAACTAAGATTGAGAACAAGTGAGTACAAATCACTAGGAATTCTAAGAAAAACTAGCATGGATTAGATACTTTTACTCAACAAGTAATGAAATATTCCAAAGACCTTCATCTTATTTGCAAGAAAAGAGGAGGCTAGGGTTAGGTTTCCAAATCCCAAGGTCAAAAGGTGACCTTGAGTTACAAGACACTTATCCCTTTTGAAAAGGTGACAAGTAGACCTTCCAAAATGTTATTTGTGATTTTTCAAAAATAAGATCAAATGTTATTTAATTTCAAAGTTAAATTACATTATTTAATTGTGAAAAGATAATGCAATCCCAAGAGAAAAATGGCTTGAATAAAAGCCTTTGAAATACTACCCAAAAGGTGGCACTAGATGCCATATCATCAACCATTATCTTGGGATTTGTGCCTCCATTAGATTGGTGTTTGTTGTTCATGTGTGTACTATTATAAATCATGTTGATCTTTGGTGTCTAATTGATCCATCCATGGCTTCTAGATTCACCTAGAATGAAGTCCATGATTGGGAAAATGTTGGATTTTCTTGAAACTAGTTTCCAAAAGAAAATAAATGCCCACTATTAGAGTAGTTTTCAGATATGAAAAAAAAACACTTCCACTACTTCTATAGTGTTGCCAAAACACCTAGCGAAGGATGGCTTTGAACTGGGCTCAATTTTGAAAAAGGCCCCATGAGCTTGAAAATTTATTGGCTACCCCATCATGCCTAATAGATATAATTATAATTTATCATATGTTGATAATAGATATAAATATGTTCTTCACCATCACCATAATTCCTTTCGTTTAGCTTAAATAAATCTCAAAATAAGCGAGATGTGTCCTCAAAAATCTCTTAGAGAGACGCTAGTTTGAGGGTTGAATTTGGAAATTTTGAGATAAAAATTGAAATTATAAACCAAAATATGAAATTGATAGGTTGTTAAGACAAAACTCAGCATCTACATGACAAATTTATCGAATTAATTTAGTCAATGTCTCATAGGGGGAATATTTAAAATTTAATATAAATCTTTTTATGTGTGTTGATAATTTTTTTATTTTAGTACACACATAGATTCAAAGTATAAAAAAATTACATTACATGAATCTATGGTCTACAAGAGGTGAGCCTTGAATTAGCACTCAAAACATTGACAACACGATGAGTGATCTAGGGTTTTTGCAAGTGAGATATATAGAGTTTTTGTAGGCCATAGATTCAGGGTTTCATCATTGAAATAAACAATGAATGAGCAAGGGAGGTATTCTTTATTCTCACAAATGACCATCAACTAGCATAATTTTCTAAAACATGATCGGTGAAGTTAAGAGGGAACTAATCATGATTTGATGCAATGAAGCGATTTACATGTTCTGTAAGTAGAGCTGGAGTTATCTTCTAGTGGTTATTCAGCCCAAAATTTGTGAGGATTGTGCCACTAAATCAATAATAACTTCTATGGTTTTTAGTGTTTCCTTATATTTTTCATATGTACTATTGGTTGGAAAGATGGATAGGCATACTCAATTTTGACAGTATTGTGCTGCAAAATCAATCATAACTTCTAGGAGGTTCTAAATCCTTTATGTATGAAACAACAATATTATTGAGAGGCACTCACCAGAGGGTTCATTTGTTATCCCTCCCTTCTCCAAGGCCCATGGAAGAGGACCTTGTGGACTACACGAATGATATTCTAGATGAGCAATAAATCGAGGAAGACTAAAGGAATCCAAAGTCACCCCAAATCCATTTTCACATGCTCCTCCTATGATGGACTACTGAAGGACAATTTCTCATCAAGGATATTTATGAGATGATGACCCTAGCTGGTTAGCACCCAGTTTCAACAAGCCATACCATCGATTTGGTGGTGTCAACCACCATGGATCATATTTGGATATATCTGCTTACATAAGGAAATCCATCTCTTGATCATAATGGGATGCATCCCAGATGAGGTTGATTGTGTTAGACCCATGGATAAGGAAGGGAATTTAATCCCACCACCCAAGATCAATCCCTCCAGTGATTTCATGGAAGGTGAAATACCCATTGATCTAATGGTAGGAGGTTTCAGCTAAAGTTTCATTGAAGGTGGCTCTCAAGATTACCAAGGTTTCAACTAAATCAGGGAAAACCTAATGGGTGACTTAATGAGCAGTCTCCCCTCCTTTGATATCATAGCCTCTACAACTAGTAGCATAATATTGGGAGGACCAAGGAACCAACACAAAAGGATGAAATGCATTAAGTGAAAATTAAGTTAATCAACGTGTTGTTAGGGGATACTTTAAGGCTAAATGAAATTATGGATTTTGAAAAATAATCGCTAGTTGGAAGGTTCCCTAGTCATAGAATGGGAGCAACCTCACTCAAAAATTGGATGGAGGAGAATTTTGGCACTCTTTTGGGTCACATTCTGCAAAGTATGGTTCTTGTAAAACGATGGATAGCCTAGTCCTTCATGACATAAAAATATGTGCATAAAATCCTTCAAATATATTGGAAATGGAGCTCTCAAGACCTATTCCTGAAAAATGGCATCTAGATTTTGATGCACATTCAACTCAAATTTATTACATTATAGTCTAGATTAGAATTTTAGGTCTACCTTTGATTCTCTAGTGTCAGGATGTTTTTAGAGAAATTGGCAATACTTTGGGACTTTACTTCGAAGTTGATAATCCCTTTCAACAATATGGTTATATGGGGTTGGTGAGAATACTGGTGGACCTTGACATATCCAAAGATTTGGAGGATTCCATCATTATCAAAAAAGAACCCGCATTCTTTCACCAGGATCTTGATTATAAATGAGCTCCATTCAAATACAAGAGGTGTCATGAGTATGGCCACCTAGTCAAACATTGTGTTGTTTATATTTCCAAAAAATAATGGGTTTGAAATCCTTCTCCACTTTTCAAAGAATCAACTCCTATATCACTGGAAAAATTTCCTTCGACATCCTTACGTGTCTCCCCGGTGGGAGACCCATCAATACTAGACCCTCCAACAAAAAGGCTAGTCATGGAACAATAGGTATTTCCTAGGTAGACAACCCCTCAACCTGAAAAGGAGAGAACATATTCTCTAGGTAAGAATCTCTCCCCACTCTCCTATAGTCTCCTCTAGTCATTTACAATTTGTCTCTTGGGAAGTTAATGTTGAGGATGCGAGTGCAATTGTCCATGAATATTTCTCTCCAGTCTATCAGGATTTTTTAAGCCTCAATATTCTTTGTGTGTCCCTCTCGATGGGCTAGGAGAATCCCCAAATGATATTTTGAAACCCCCTGAGCTCATTCCCCTTCCATCGAAAATCCTTCCTAATTAGGAACCCCATGAAGACTCTACTTTCTCTAAGAGCTCAAAATATAACTTGAGACAACAAGGTTTTTGGAGATTTTGATGAAGCTTCTAAAGGTGACCTTGGACACATAGAAGAAAAAATCATAAAACAAGACAAAGAGAAAGAAAATCTCATTTATTATCCCATGAAATAAAAAATAAAAGGTAAAATGTAGACACCAATCTTTACGAAAGGACCCTTAGGAGGAACTCCCCCATAGTTTCAAATAATGATTGAACTACAAAGGATGGTCAATCCCTCCTAATAAATTAATACTAAGAGGTTAATTAAAATTCACAACATAGTTGTCATTCTCCTGCAAGAGATCATGACAGAGGGAGAAACAATTGTCCAATGGCTCTCTAATATTGTAAAAGGATGGGAATCTAGTTATGTGGATGATTTAGGTCATTTGGGAGGGCTTGCTACATGAATACAAACACTTTTTCCCTCTCTAATTCATGGGATTTTGATTTCGAGTTAGCCATGTTCCTTGTTTGTCTCAATCTGGGAAAAGTGTTCAATTGTTTGAATATCTATGGGCCATATTTGAACCATTATTATTATTGGGAATGTATTTTTTCTAAGACGTGGATTTGACAAGGGATAGTAATTAGAAGAGGAGACTTGAATTTCTCTCTTGGTGCCTCTGAAATATGGGGGCCAATGACCCAACAATATTTCTTTCATTATTTTATGAGAAGAATTTAGAAATTCAACCTAGTTGACATTGAGCCTACCAAGCTTACCCCCACTTAGACTAATAGAAGGATCAGGGAGGCTCGAATAGAAAAATGGATCAACCGATTCCTGGTATTTGAGGATGTATTGGAAGATTCTCTTCAAATTAGGCAATGGGTATCAATAGGAGGGGACTCTTGTCACAACCTGGTATTGCTAGAAGTGGCCCCTACTATAAGAGACCCCCCTAGTCTATTCAAATTAAACTGAGAATGGCTCAAATATGAAGATTTCATCAAAACTCTTAAGAATGACTAGGCCCCCTTCAATAATTTGCTTCAATAATCCAAAACCATCCAATTTCATTTGAATGTTTGAATGGATAAATAATTGGTGATCCAATTATCTAAAGACAAGTGGGAAAAAGATGAGAGGCTCCTATGGGAAGTAGAGGAAGCCATTACCTCTAGAATCTCTTTCGAACAATTCAATTTCCTTTTGTATGCTTAGAAAGAGGAACTCTACCAATTGGGAAAAAAGAGAGAAATTTTCTTATGGATAAAGAAAAGGAATGGCACCTAAAATGTAGGGCAATATGGCTTGAGGCTAGAGATGAAAACACAAAAAATTTCCACCGCTACACAAATTGTAGGAAAAAAATAAAATATGTCGAAAAAATAGAGAGAGGGGATGGGTCATGGGCTAATAATTTTAATGGCATTATCTCTGAAGGGGTCTCCCATTTCCAAAATATTTTTAAAGAGGATCGCAGAGCCACCATCGATACCATCCTTAGAATATCCATCTTCTTCCCTATATTTGTAGACCCGGAAAATAACCAATATCTCATGACATAAGTAGGAAAAGAGGATCTTCTCATAACCTTTCATAGCTTTCAAAAAGACAAGAGTGCTAGTCCTAACAAGTTACCCATTGAATTTTTTATTAGTTTCTATGACTTCATAGAAGTATATATTTGTAGGGTAGTGGAATCTACTTGACTCTAAGGAAAGGTCATAGTTTCCTTCAACACCACATTCATTGCACTTATTCCAAAGATGGATAGCCCTATCATATTTGAGAACTCCCATCCAATCTTCCTCCACAACATCATCCATAAGATCATCTCAAAAATCATCTCCAACATAATCAAATAAATTCTCTCTAAACATGTCTCTCTAAAGTAGTTTGTCTTCCTTGAAGGGTGTCAAATACGTTAGGAAATTGGTGTCACTTAGGAAAGGTTACACTCAATGAAAATAAAAAAAATTAAGGCCATGTTAGCAAAAATAGACCTATCCAAGGATTTTGATAGAGTTGATTGGCTCTTCCTTCAGCTCATTCTTACCCATGTAGGATTTAGCTTACACTTTGTGGCCTAGGAAATGGTTTGCATCTGCTTTGTGACCTTCACAACCTTAATCAATGGAATGACTTCTCCTTTATCCAAATCTAAAAAAGGCATTCATCGGGGATGTCCTCTCTCACCTATGCTCTTCCTTCTAGTAGTATAAGGATTAAGAAGGGGCCTTAAGGCAACTACAACAAATGTCTTTTTTAAAGATATTCTCATTGAAAACTCTTGTTATGTTTCACACTTACTTTTTGTGGATGATATCCTAATATTCTATGATGGTTCCAAGTGTATGGTGGATAATCTCAAGGAATTCTTTGACCTTTTATGCATAGCCACAAGTATATTGATAAATTAATCCAAGTCTTTGGTGATTAGTTGGGGGCTCTATGAGCTTGAAAATCACTATTTAAATCAAATTTTCCCTTTCATGACCTCATCCTTTGAGGTTGTTCTCAAGTATTTTGGTTTCTATCTAAAGGTTAACCTATACCTAAATGGATATTGGTAATGGATCATAGCCAATATTGAAAGAAAATTGAACACTTGGTGCAACAGATGACTATCTCTTAGTGGCATCCTAGTTCTTGTAAAATATGTCCTTGAGGCCATCCTGGTTTATTGGATTTCTTTAGCCTAGATTATGAAATGGATCCTGCAAAAAATTCACCAGTTATTTACCAATTTATATCGATAGGAAACTAGGGGGAAAAGGGAATAACACTAGTCCTTTGGAGAAACTTGGCCATTCGTAAAAGCCAAGGGGGATAGGTTCTCAAAAATATGTTTATTTTATCCAAAGCTCTGGTAGCCAAGAATATTTGGAGACTTATCCAAGGAAAAGGTTCTTGGGAACAAATCATTAAATACAAGTATCGTATCCCTCTTTATGTCAAAGATTGGATTGGATCTCCAAAAAAAAATCCCAGTCCTCTTATATCATTTGGAAATCCACCATCATTGATTTCCCTTGAATTGGAAATTTGGTAATTTGGAGGGTGTGAAAGGAGATAAGGTCTATATTGGCCTCAACCCTTTGATTGGAAGAAAATACTTACATAGAATACCCATCCCACTCATTCTTTATGTCATGTCAAAGGGTTTTTATACCCTCCTTCAAATTTCAATAGGGAAAACATTGAA
Organism: Picea sitchensis; assembly: GCA_010110895.2. NCBI lineage: Eukaryota > Viridiplantae > Streptophyta > Pinopsida > Pinales > Pinaceae > Picea > Picea sitchensis. The sequence continues at coordinate 19,884 of SNQJ01S0090213.1, read as the reverse complement.
CTCTAGACAACAACGATGGTTTACCTGGAGAGACTTGGATCTCAATGAGGGATACACTATGACTTGAACCTCTTACATGGGATGTCTTGTAAATTTTCATGTTTTCATCAATAAAGAGGAGGATGAACTCCTCTGGTCTCTAAATCCCTCAGGAAGCTATGAACCTAGACTCAGGTACAAATATTTGGCCATTGAAGGCTTTGAAAGGCCTTTTTTTTGTGGTGAAAAGTGCTTTGGAAATATAAATGCTAGGCCAAAGCCAAAAATTTTGAGTGACTATTACTCAATAATAGAGCCTTAAACTGGGTTTTTCTTCAAAAAAGAAGCTATGAGAGCCCTGGAAGATGCACCTTATGTGAAGTAGATCTGGAAACAAACATATATCTCATCCTCGAATATCCATTCACTATGTAGGTCTGGATCAAAATTGAAGGACTTACGGGGTTGAAATTAAAATGGCAAGGGGACTCAATTGAATTTTCCTTAAGGAATTGTCATAAGGACAAAGAAAAAATGTTTACAAAGCCTTGTACCTCACCATAACGTGGGGAGTCTGGATTGCAAGAAACACAAAAATGTTTGAAAACAAGGACACTCTAGCCTTTAAATGTGCATCCCAAAGTCTAAATATGTTAATAACCTTTCCTTGATTCTCATCAGTACCTTGACGCACTCATAACTTTGACTTGATCATTGACACTCAAATTCCATGGGAATTTTTCGATGAAGCCTCTCAATGAGTGCCACCCAAAGGAGGTTTAGGGGGAGTAATCTTCCTCTCTCAAAATCATACCTGCAATTTCAAAGTCGGCACTGACCATATATAAAACAACCAAAGTGAACTTACAGCCCTAAAATTGGTCATGTTACTTGCTACTAAAAAAGGAATCAGTCATCTTAAAGTTTTGGGGAACTCCCTCCTTGTGATCCAATCGGTGAATGGTGATGTTGAACTGAGAAATTTCTTGTTACATCCCCTCTATCAGGACATCAAACCATTGCAATCCTCCTTTACTCACGTCACTTTTGATCATGTATACAAGGAAAATAACAAGGAAGCTAATAGGCTATCCAAGGATGACCTCAAACTACAAGAAATCATTAGGGAGATCAAAGAGTCCCAACATGGACATATTTCTACTAATTTTCATGAATCTTGGCTTTAAGATTCTATTTTTTTTAAATGAAATTTAGAAAGAATCTCTTACTGTGATAATTCGTGACTTTTTGGAATTCTTTAGGAAGAAAATGTTGGCTTATAAAGTCCCTATTTTGTTAAACCATGGTGTTGATATTTCTCGAATCATGATTGTTGAAAGGGTGGCATGTAACCCTCTGATATGTAATTACTTCATGTATTTTTTGTAGTTTCTTGGATCCTTGATGATATCATTATCAACCAATCTTTCTCCAAACTTAGACCTCCTAGTCTTTTCAGTTTTTGAATCAACAATGATGATGGAAACACCCTTCGTGGTATTCTACTCGTATAATTTTGTTAACCTCTAAAAAAATTACTAGATTTTTTTC
>SNQJ01S0090212.1:41962-59238 GCA_010110895.2 Picea sitchensis | reverse complement strand
GGTGAGGGAAATAAGACAATTTAATAAATTAAAGAAAATAGTTAATGGAGAAACGTGGGGGATGAATGACACTTGTACGAAAGATAATTTTAGAAGATTTTATTAAAACTTAAAGTAAATGAAATTTGGGGAAAGTGGGAAGTTCTAAAACTCTATAAAATAGAGGAAGGAAGAGGAAGAAGGGGATCGGATGTTAGCGTAACGTTACGCTGTCGTATTGTGACTTCACTGGTTACTTGTGGGGAGTTGGGATTTCCATCTCGGATAGGAGTGGTAGCTCGGACTTGTGAGGCGAGTTGGGAGCTAGACATACCATCTGGATAGTGTGTGGCCCCTTTGCGGCCCGGGGGGATAAGGGGGAAGCATAGTACCCCTAGAAATTGGCTGGAAGGTACTAGTGAGGTATCGATGGTCGGCGAGTAGGAGTGGAATGGAGCATGGGACATCATTCGAGGCGGGCGTTAAGGCAACGGTATGCTTTTCAGTTGATTGATAGAATATTGTAGGATGTATCTTTTTAGATCTGGTTGTGTATTGGGTAGTTAAACTATTGACAATTTCATGATTGGAAATTTGACCGATTGATTGACATGTGCCTTCTTGAGTTGAATACGTCTACATTGTTTATCCCTTCCTCTTACGATCAGCTAGTCACCCTCTACGATTGTATCCCTCTGGTCCTCAGAGGGTATGTTGTTCTATGTGATTGCCCGCTACACATTGTATGGCTACTTGTTGTGATGGTTACTGACTGCATTTTCCCTCATTCAGAGAGCCTTTATACTTACACCAGTGAGTGATTATATCCTTATCTCGAGAAGCAATTATTATATCCCAGTGATTTCTCGACAATTTTACAATGTATCTCTGTGCTTTTTTTGTTTTGTTTAAGGGATAGCATTTTGGTAATGTTTTCATCTGCGTTTTCTTTTCCTCCTTTGACTGTGTTGCTACAACACTTTCATTTTCCCCTTTTTGCTGTGAAACGCTTGGGTGAGGGCGTCTGCTCATGAGTGGAGTTAGAAGGTGGGTAGACTAGATGCATGGCCTCTAGTGGGCATGATTTTGCCATTGCTTATAACCGACGGTGGCTCTACTAACACCCGATTCGAGTCAATCTTTGGGCAATTCGCCTTAGACCAGCCTGTGTTTTCATTTTTTTTTTATGGTGTCTAAATGAAGATAAGTCCCTGGGTGATGTTGGGTTCAGTTAATTTTTATTTGTATCAAAGATTAAAAACCCCGCAATTCCATTTTTCCTTTTTATTTCGAACATCACACTTCCTGGCACTCTGTCGAATGGCTCTTAAAACAATTTGTTGGGTCGTTGTTTTTATTGGCATGTTTGTTGATTTTATTGTAATGACTAGTTAATCCACCTTCCCAGTGCGAAAGGGGAGATTCATACGCACCTTGTATTTGGCGAATTTTGGGGATACAAATTCCTGTGTAAACCCTGCAATTCGACTGGAAACTTGGGGACTTCGTTCCTCTTATTTCAAATTTTTCCTCCTTTGTATTACAGAGGTTTCCGCGTTTTGGTTTTTACGGTTGCCAACTTGATATTTTCCTTCCCTTTCCAAAACGATGGGTTACAGTCGCTTCAGTCTCTGACAACAATCTTGAGCGTTGGGGGTTCTAGTCGTGCCTACTGTAGCTCCAGTCATTGATGGTAATAATGGATGACAAAGGAATCCATTACCACAGGGCATGATTGGTGAATCTGAAGGCAAATTTTAATAGCTTTAAGGACCCAGTAGTTGATCGCAGTTCTGCGGCTGTCTTACATTTTGTGTTATTTCACTGACCCCGAAACCTGTGCAGTCATCAACTTACCTCTTAAATGTCATTTCTATTTTGTATTTTCATTGGCACATCCAATATCTATTTGTTGTCATTTTATGATATTAATCTAATAATTTTATGCAAGTCACTTGACTTAGTTGTTTAACAAGCCAGTTGAATGAATTACCTTTATGTTGTTATCAACCCTTGCACAATCGTAGTTTAATAACTAAGACAACAAACCCTTTACAAGACTACAAATTTTACACCTCTTTACCTTAAGGTTGTTGGTCAGAGAATATGCAAGGGATAAGTAAATATTTATGAGGATAACATCTACTTTTAGCATAGTTAATGGTGGGGATTAATTTGTGTTTTATATAATTAAGACTAAATCCTTAGACAATGAGATGCTCTTGAAATCATTGTGCTCTTGAGTAGATTATCAACTACTCAACCTTAGTCTAATCATAACATACCCTGTTCACCAATTGTAAAAGTATCCAATAATAATCAAATCGTTGGAAACGTTTAGAATAGTAATTTATGTTATCAATTCCTTAACTAGGCATAAAACCATGTAGCATAGTCCAAAAGAAATAAGTAAATGATATTCGTACCACATTCAACAGCTTGATAAGATTTGATTGGAAAAACAATGATTTTATTTAAATTGGGTAAAAGTCCAGTGTCTATCTCATTTTGGTATTATTGAATGTGGTTGTATGAAATTGGGAAGCAAATAAAATAACCCATGTAAATAATAAAGGGTGATGTGGAAGGAGTGATGCTTTACAAAATAGAATGTTTTTTTTTAGCTAACACAAATTCTTATTGTACTAACCTGCCTTGTCATCCTTATGGGTGTTGAGTATATGCTTCTTTCAGTTCCAATTTAGATACTTGAATTTTAATGACGTGCAGAGGGTTGGCTGATAGACTATTTAGATTTTGACTGATGATCACTTTTACTTTAATTATTAATCCAGTTGAATTTTAGACTTGCTTAGTAATGTTCTTGAAATGACAAATTAGATGATGCCCTATTGTCACTGGTAATTTAGAATTGCGAAGTGAAATGTTTTCAAGACTAATTTAGATCGTACGTTAATGATATTATGCACTTTAGACATGCATTGCAGGGCTCGTAATGAAGGTTGGTATAAGATGTGTTAATTACCTTACTTGTTTTATTGATTGCCATTTTCTTGTAATTTGAATTAAACGTACACCTCCCATGCAATACTGTAATGAGTATTTTAATGAATTATTAATGATTCACTGTCGCAAATTGCCTTAATGTAGATAACCTTTTTGACTGCGATCATGATGGTTATGTTTTTATCATTGGCTCAATAGGCTTGCTCTTATTGTGTCGGGCGAGATGTAGACACCTCCATGTTCCCCAGAACAGTTGCCAGCTCTGAGACCTTAAATGGTTGAAATCAATGGGAACATGGGCTTAAGAATTGCTTATGTGTCTTGAACATCCTAACCATTGCAGGGTAGGATGGGCAGGTAGTTAGACTTATTATTTGTCAGTTGATTGTTGTTCATTGCTATCATATGTTGATGTGCGTCTTAGATCTTTATGTTGATATCGCAGTTGTATGTGTCATGAGTTGTCGTCATGTGACGATGCAGAGTATAATGTCTTGTTACCCTTGTACACATGCACACATAAAAATAAAATAAAAAAAATTGCACTTGCTATAAGAGGTCGTCGTCGTAACGAGGAGGTTCGTTACATATGGTATCAGAGCGGGTTCGACCTGCGACTTGGGATCACTACGGATTTCGTTGACATGATTGGATTTTACTATTGCTAATCAAGTTGATTGTCTGCTTTCTGGTGATCATGGTTAGAGGACGCTACGGAGGTAGACAACGGGGTGCTAGGGGAGGGGGCGCGACGCCTCCAGTAGCATCCACACTGGAGGGGTCTAACCCCTAGGGTGATGAGCAGGTTCTCAGGCAGGAGCAGATAGAAGTTGGCGATGTAATCAAAATATTGGGATCCTTTTAGCACATGTCTGAGACACTGATCAGCCTCTTGGAAAGAGATGGGGCCAGGGCGCTGGCACCCGCTGAGGTTCCGCTATGCGCAATGACCGTTACTAGTAGCATTCACCAAGGGCCAACTTGTACGTGACGATATTAGGATCTTATGATGTTGTGATTGGTATGGATTGGTTGGAGTCGCATGAGGCGATACTCAACTGTAAGATAAAATGATTGAGCTTGGTCGATGACGAGGGATAAAGACGTGTGATTGTAGGACGAAACCGGGGAGTTTTCCTGAGGTTTGTCTCTTCCTTACAGTTACAGAAGAGTATGCGCAAGGGGTGCAAGATTTATGCAATCCTTGCGTTAAACGAGAAGGGAGTGGTGGAAGGTATTGATCACCTTCCAGTGGTGAAGGAATTTGCAGACGTATTTCCAGAGGAGTTACCTAGGATGCCGCCAGAAAGGGAATTAGAGTTTACCATAGACCTGAAACCGGGGACCAAACCGATAGCAAGAACGCCTTATCAAATGTCGAACCTGGATTTGCAGGAGTTGAAAATGCAACTGAAGGAGTTGCTTGACCTGGGACTGATACGTCCTAGTGTGTCACCGTGGGGTGCACCTATTATTTTCATTCGGAAGAAGGACAAATTGTGGAGGCTTTGCATTGACTACCATCAACTGAACAAGGCTACGATCAAGAATCAATATCCCTTGCCGAGAATTGATGATCTATTCGATCAAATGAAGGGTGCGACGGTGTTCTCCAAGACTGATTTGCAATCACGGTATCACCAGTTGCAAATCAAGGAGGATGACGTTCCTAAGACTGCCTTTAAGATGATATTTGGACATTACGAGTTTACTATTTTACCGTTTGGATTGACAAACGCCCCAGGAGTCTTTATGAGTTTGATGAACGGGGTGTTCCATGAGTACTTGGACAAGTTCATCCAAGTGTTCATTGACGATATTTTGATTTACTCTCATATGACGGAGGAGCATGAAGAGCACTTGCGCTTGGTACTACAATGTTTGCGAGAGCACAAATTGTATGGGAAATTGTCCAAATGCTCTTTTTATCAATCGAAGATTCATTACTTAGGGCATGTCATCTTCGGTGAAGGTATCACCGTGGATCCAGCCAAGGTCGAGGATATTATGGAATGGCTTGCACCAATGAATGTAAAGGAAGTGCGTAGCTTTATGGGTTTAGTAGGATACTATCGATGGTTTGTCGAGGGATTTTTGAAGATAGCAAATCCGATCACGAAATTGCAGAAGAGAAACAAGAAGTTTCTTTGGACCGATAAATGCATGGAAGCATTTCAGAGGCTTAAGGAGTTGTTAACGACAATGCCGATACTAAAGGTTCCTGACATGGACGCGGACTTCTTGGTATTCACAAACGCATCCAACGAAGGTTTAGGTGCAGTCTTGATGCAATATGGATGAGTCATTGCTTACATTTTGAGGAGACTGAGATGGCATTAGGAGAACTACGCGATGCACAATTTGGAGTTATTAGCCATCGTATATGCCTTGAAGGTCTGGAGACACTACCTTGACGGACGAAAATTTGAACTTAAGACTGATCATTGTGGACTACAACACATTTTTACGGAAAGCGACTTGAACACGCAACAATGGCGTTGATCGAAAATGCTTAGCGAGTATGACTTTAAGATTACTTACATAAAGGGAATAGTGAACCGAGTGGCAGATGCTTTGAGTCAGATACCACGCATCTTCTCGGTGTTGCCTCTTCAGACAAATCTACATGAGAAGATTCTCACTTTATGGCGTGACGAGGACTAGTACAAAGAGGTTGAGGGTTTTATTGGACAAAACACAATGATGGTACCACGATATGAGAGATTTTGATTTGATAGGGATGGGTTATTCAGGTTTAAAAGTCGGATTTATGTACCGCCAAACGATGAGTTGAGGATGTTGATCTTGAACGAGGATCATAGAGCCATTTACATGGCTCATCCGAGAGTCACGAAGATGAGGGAAGACCTTAAGCCCTTATTATTTTGGAAGGGAATGAAGGTAGACATAGTCATCTATGTGGCCAGATGCATTGAATGTCAATGGGTAAAGGCTGAACAAAGACACCCAGCGGGATTACTACAACCGCACGCTATTCCGGAATTGAAATGGGAGGTTATTTCAATGGATTTCATTGTTGGATTGCCACTGACGGCGTAGAGACATGACTCAATTTTCTTAGTTGTAGACACTCTGACGAAGAGTGCTCACTTTATTCCTGTGCATACAACATATCAGGCACCTGACATTGCTAGAGTTTATATCAGTGAGATTGTGAGGCTGCATGGTGTGCCTAAGAGAATTATATCCGATTGAGGATCGGTGTTTACTAGACGATTTTGGACAAGTTTCCAAGAGGCCTTGTGAACCCAACTTAACTTTAGTACTGCGTATCACCCAAAGACTGACAGACAGACCAAACGAACGAACCAAACGTTGGAAGACTTGTTGCGCATGTACGTGATGGACCAACAAAAGCGTTGGGAAGAATTTTTGCCACTAGTAGAGTTCGCTTACAACAACAGTTACCAAAGCACCATTAAGATGGCGCCTTTTGATTTTCTTTATGGGCGACCATGTTGGACACCTTTGAGTTGGGATCGACTTGAGGATAGGTTCCTGGTGGGACCAAAAGCGATCGAAGAAATGGAAGAGAAAATGCAAACAGTAAAACAAATGATTAAAGAAGTGTCGGATCGACAAAAGAGTTATGCTGATGCGCACCGAGTCGACGTAGTTACGAGGTCGACGATCAAGTCTTCTTGTGGGTTAAACCGCATAAGAGTTAGATTAAGTTTGGGAAGGGATCTAAACTCTCTCCTAGGTTCGTGGGACCATTTGAGATTTTGGAGAGAAAGGGGCCCGTGGCCTATCGACTAGCCTTGCCTGATTTCTTGAGGTGTATGCACGATGTTTTTCATGTATCTGTTTTGAGACATGATGTTAGTGATCCTACACATGTGATTGACATGAGTTCCTTGATGGTATCAAATGAGGGAGCACTCATGGCTGAGCCGGTCTGCATCTTAGATCATCACGTTCGACAGTTATGACGTTGAAGGGTAGATCAGGTCAAGGTCCAATGGGACAATTATAATCCACACTCAGCGACCTGGGAGGATGCATATGATATGAGCCAGTAGTTTGCATTTTTGTTTGATAGATAGACTTATGATACTGTGATACACTTAGTTCGTCATTTATACTATGAAACTTCGGGACGAAGTTTAGACCAAGAGGGGGTGTATGTAACATCCTTCTCTGGTGCACTAAGAAAACCTATTCTTTGAGGAAACTTGCTCGCAAGTGATCCAGACTATTATAATATTAAAACATTTGTCCTTGATTATGATGCGTTATGGTAGATGACATGATGTTTTACTTCTTTGACGTAGACAGGTTCTTTTGACTCGGTTTTACTGAGTGTGCAGGGTTTTGTACCTTAAGGATGTTGAGGCATCGACGGAACCCCTTGGACTCCAGATCGAGTCAGGCTGACGATAGCTTGCCAACCAGACTCACATATGGAATAAAGGGGCCACACACAACTACTAGAGAGGTTGAGGGAGAGGTGTGGACAATAGCCCTGCCACAGTCTACTAGCACTCCTGCCATGGCTCGAACTGTAGGTTAATGATTACCTAGTTCGAGAGGACCCACGATGCCGCGAAGGTAGACTGCGATAGTCGCTCGTGATGATTCTAAGGGGTGCACAATAAGGCAGGGGCGTTATTCCTCAAAAGCCCTTATTCTCCCACAAGTTCACCTAGAGGAGTGTTGACTCCGGGGGTTATTGATGTCTACCAATCAGTCAAGAAGCTAGTGTCACCCTTGGAGTACGTGGTGCATCTTGAAGGGCATGTCACAAAAAAGAAACACAAGAGGTGAGTGGCACCCTTGGAGCACGTGGTGCGTCTTGAAGGTCACGTCGTGTTAATGATGGTAAAGGAATGGACCTAGATGACCCTAAGACAATTAACACTTTAAGAAATTTTAAAACAACTCCCCTAATTAAATGTTGCCCAGTTCAGAATTTAAGTCCTAAGTCTAAAACTTCGCTAGGGGTAAAATTTTGTCTACCCTTAAGAAAATGTCTCTAAACAAAAAAAAAATAATAATAAAAAAGAAAAAGGGGGTAGGGGGTTAAAATAAAAACCACCGAGTAATAAGTTTGGTCTTCATAAAATTATTAGTATAGATGAAAAGAGGTTAATTATAAAATATAACGAGGCATTTAATTTATTTTAAACTTTTGATAATTTAAGATGGTATTAAATTATTAATAAAAAGGAAAAGAGGTTAATTTGCGCAATTGCCATTTTGGCTCTAATAAAAAAGGGAAAGAAGGGAATAATAAAAATTAGGAAACTAAGGAATGGAGGAAACATAATAAGGGAAAGAGGGAAAATATGGTAAAAAGCGAGGTCAACATAGTAAATAATCTGCAATTAAGAACCTTCTAAATTCAACTAAATTAGCAACTTCATTTTAGGGAAAGTATTTAAACCTGTAAGGGAATCTAGGAACACGTACGAGTAAATTTAGGAGCAACTCTAGGTGGGTGAGGGAAATAAGACAATTATTAATTTAAAGAAAATAATTATTGGAGGAAAGTGGAGGATGGGTGACACTTGTACGAACGAGTATTTTTGGAAGATTTTTATTGAAACTTAAAATTTAATGAGATTAGGGAAATAATAGAAGTTCTAAAATTCTATAAAAGAGAGAGAGGAGAAGGAAAAAGGGATCGACTGTTAGCGTAACGTTACCTACCACATTTGTGACTTGACTGATTACTTGTGGGGAGTTGGGATTTCCCAGCTCGGATAGGAGTGGTAGCTCGGCCTTGCGAGGCAAGCTGGGAGCTAGACGTACCATTTGGATAGTGTGTGGCCCCTTTGCGGCTCGAGGGGATAAATGGCAAGCAGAGTACCCCTAGTGTTGGCTGGGAGGTACCGGTGAGGTGTCAATGGTCAACGAGCAAGAGCGACACGGAGCGTGCGGACGACACCCAGACCAAGCAAACATGCAACGGTACACATTTCTGTTGATTGATAGAAGGTGGTAGGATGTATGTTTTATATCTGTAGTGTGTTGAGTAGGTAAACCGTTTGTGTAGTTCTATGACTGAAAATTTTATAGCCTAGCTCAATGTTGGGTTGTTGATGTCTGCACCCTTTTAGCCCAAGTGTATGGTGTATAGATTTTCTGCGTAGTGTCAGTTAACCCTGGAAACCATTCCAACCCCTTTTACTTGGGTTCTAGTGCTCTCACTGTTGTCAGCATTTGATGGGTATTCTGGCTGAAAAAAATAATTAATCTCGTGTTTGCAATTTGAATGAAAGCATTTTCTTTTACTAGAAGTCATGTTCGCCATTGTTAATGAACCCTATTATTAATGGGAGTTGGTGTTTGCAAATTGAATGGAAGCATTTTTTCTAGAATTTATGTTCATTGTATTATTGATGAAACCTCTTAATGCTGGAAGTTGATGTTTTCAAATTAAATGAAATATTTTTTTTACTGGAAGTTCTGTTCGCGGTATTGTTAATGAAGTTATGTTCGCTGTGTTGTATTGCAAGGGCGATTTTTCATTTTTGATATTAACCGTTGTTAATTTATCTGCTCTACTACCTTAGTACCTCTATAAACTGTATGAGGTAGCGGTTATGAATTTCAGATGCCGACCATTTATCCTTTTGGTATAGCTGAGTTTTTGGAAAATCATTTGTCGCTGAGAAAAATCCTTGTTCCTGTGCGTCTTCTTGTTGGGCATGACTCCTAGAATGCACTGACTGTATTTATTCTTCCCGGTTAAGGGCCCCATCTCGGTGGATTTTCTCTTAGTGACAACGCAGACAACAACCCTCAAAAATTTTAATGTACCTCCAAAGAATTGGAGTAGAAAGGGCCCAAATCGAACCTGGGTTGTCATGACATGAGAAACGCAGCGAGGTAGTCCAACTTCTTCTTGGATAAAAATCTTGACAGCGCTGATAGCGTGAAGGGCATGAACATTTTCGGCCCCTGCATTAGCGAAGATGGTGGTTGGAACACGCGTACATTGCGTTGTCTATATAAGCAAACCCAGGTAGCTCATACATGACGATCAACATATCATCGTCATACTCAGCCTATGTTTCTGTTAATGTAATGTTTAGCAGAATAATTGAGCTGAGCATATTTTGGATTCTTCAGCTGAGTTCATCATGTAGACTGTTTCATTCATGCAGAAGCCGCTGCAGTAGTAGCTAGTGGTTTGAGATTTCAAATGTATTCTAAAATCCAGTTAGTATAAATTTTATTTCTGCCAAACCGATAGCTATTTGTCAAATGTTCACTTAGAAGCATTTATCACGAGCCTAAATTTGGCTCCTGTTTTCATAAGTTTTTATATGATTTTGTGAAGGAGTTCTTGCTTTTCTTCCCGTCCTAATATCTTTTATTTGCTTCTAGCAATTGTTGATGTCTTCTAGATATCAAAATTTTGAATTGTCATTTAACAGATGGAATAATTCTCTTCCCATCTTACACGTTTCATGCATCAAAAACTCCCATCTCCTCCCTGCAAAGAACCTTTCCTGGTTATTGTTGCTGCCTTTACCTGGCCTAGAGGAAGTACTGCATTCGGAGCAAAGAAATGAAGTTTGTGTGAAAGGCTCTGTCCGATACCAATTAACTGTTCGAGAAACAACAGTTCAACACCTAACCAGATTTCACAAACCCACATCCTGAAGGTGCTGATAGGAAGGCATGGGTCATATATCGTAGTAACAACAATAGCCACGTCCTCGATTGGAGACTGGTCACCCTCGTCCTCTGCTGGTTTTCTTTAATCCGATCCCTCTCTACAGTCCTGAAGATATCTATCCCTTCCTATTTGTTCCTGCTACGTGGGGATGCCTCTGCAAGAACTGCATATTCAAGGCACGAATTAGTTTCTCGTGCTCAAATACAAAATTATTTAATCACAATTTGGGTGTTTTATTGCCAACAAAACGTTCCCTATGGTATCAATGCGCAACAAAGAATATAGAAGGTTATGGCCTACAAGATTTTGAGTAGATTCGTTTTCTTTCTTCTTCAATTTTTCATCTCGATGTTATGGTTATAGTAATAATAATAATTTATATAAGATCTTAGTTAAGTCAGACTCTAGTTGGCATTTATACCAAATCGATGTACAAAGGCTTGTCGTGGCATAAGAAACTTCTTTACTTAATTTATAACTGCTAAAGTTTACCAAGAAAATACATACTCTACCCCATCTAACTTGAACAGCTAACCTTTTAGGAAAATAAAGTGCACTTAACTTTATTACAATCAAACTATATCATATATGTGTAAGAGTGTGTTAAGACAATTTGTATAAGTAAAGGAGTATATCCATTGAATCACTTTGGGAAATTGTTCTTAAATTTTAGACTTGGATTTATAGAGAGAGTGAGTTTTAGTGGTCGTGAGAAAACTTGTCACTCTCCCTTCTCGAATTCAATCTCACCCCATTATATACTATTTTATTGTGATTGTTAACCTATATTTTTGCGTTAAGGAATAAGGCTTACCTTGGATGCTATCCCAAAAATAGGAGAAGTGTTACAAAGACTTTTCTTATTTATCACTTGGAAATAAAAGGCTTAGATACAAATTGATTTCATTTACTACTTGTTATTGAGAATAGGGGATCATTCAAGATCCTTGGATGTTCATAAAATTGACAATAAAGGAATGTGGTTAGATTTACTTTTAGGAGCAAAAATATTTTATTAATTTAGATGGGTTGTTTATTATATTTAATGATGGTCCTTAGTTTAGTGGTCTTGGTCTGCTGGTGTCGGGCGGGATGTAGACACCTCCATGTTCCTCAGAACAGTTGCCAGCCCTGAGACCTTAAATGGTTAAAATCGATGGGAACCTGGGCTTGAGTGTTGCTTATGTGTCTTGGAGGTCCTAACCATTGCAGGGTAGGATGGATGGGTAGTCAGTCTTATTATTTGTCATTTGATTGTTGTTCTTTGCTTCCTGATAAATGAAGTGTGTCTTGACTCCTTTGTGTTGATATCACAGTTGCATGCGTCTTGATTTGTCATCATGTGGCAGCATAGAGTATAATATCTTGTTACCCTTGTACACACGCACACACACACAAAAAAAACAAATTTGCACTTGATGTAAGAGGTTTGTCATCGTAATGAGGAGGATCATTACAGAGTTAGTAGTTGTAGTTGGAATGACATACATATGATAGGATTTATAAAGGTTAAGTGTTATGGGTCTGAAATATTAGGGGCCATAGGGTTTCATGAATGAAAAAGGTTAGGGATTATAAGCATTAAGGCATATTAAATTTATTGCTTATATTATGGGCCATTGTGGTTGGGGCTGATAAAATTTAAATGGATTGGATATTATGGGTTGGGTGGGAAACATTATAAAGGTTACGGGTTATATTGTTATAGAATAAGGGATTTTAGGTGTTAAGGGGCACAAGTAAAATGGGTGAAGGTTATATATGTATTAACTATTAGGTTTTATAAGTGTTTGAAATCAAGGGTTAAAGTTAGAAGTTATAGGTGTTATGGGTTATGGATTCATGGTCATAAGCGTTAGAGTTTGAACATATTAAAGGTTATATTAGGGGTTAATATGGGTTAATGATACATTACTATGGGAAAGAGGGGTTATATGGATTAGGTGTTATAGCTTAAATAAATGGATATGAGGTATCATTATTATCGTTGTAAGGGCTAGATGTTAGAAATAATAAGTCCTAAGGATAAGGGTTAGAATGGATAATGGTTATGGTTTAAAAGTTATGTATTCAGAGTAATAAGGTTTAAGGGTTAGATATATAGATTGATATGTATTAGGGGCATTATCTTATATGGATTAAGAATGACATGTTATATGAATAAATTTGTTGTATGGGTTTGTACACAAAGGATATAATGTTGGAGTTTGGTATAATGGGTTATTGTTGTTAGGCTACAATGGTTTTAGGATTTAAACATTATCAGGTCATCATGTTATCATGTTATATGAGTTATTGGTTATATTAGGATTTTTAGGTGATATGTATTATCACAATTCAAATATCATTGATCCTATGGCTTAATTTTTGCAATGGTGAAGTGTTGCATAGCTTAGGGGTTAAGGAATTTAGGTATTATGGGATAAGGGTTAGATGTTAATAGTTATATGGGATGGGTATTTATGGGTTATAGGGGTTATGCATTTTATTACTAATTAAAAGGGTTAGCAATCAAAGTTTATTTTGCAAAGATATTAGTGTTTAAATGGGTTTGGAGTTAATTCAGTTTATAGATGTAATTAGGGTTAAATTGGTTATTTAGGTTGGCGGCGAAAGGTTTTATGAGTTAGAGAGTATATAGGTAAAGGTTTAGAGGTGATAAACATTACATGGGTTACTTGGGTTACTAGTGATAGGGGTTATACATGTTTGGGGTGTAAGGGTTATACAAATTATAGGATTTTTAGAATATATGGTTTATAATGGATAAGATTAAGAGGCAATGAGTTTTAAGGGATAAGGAATATATAGGTTAAGCTGATTAGAGGTTACAAGATTTAAACGTTCTAAAGATTTAGATCTAAATGGATTGTGGATTATAGGATTTACATGTGTTATGTGTTGGGGTTATAGTGGTTATTAAGTTATAGACGTTATGGGTCCTAATGATTTTGGATAATATTGTTGATAATGATTAAATGTTGTAGTAGTACATGTGATAATTTCTACAGAGGTTAAGGGTGGTATGGGATAAGAGTTATATATGAGGATATAGAAGATAGTGGTGATAAGGTTTATAACCATTACGTTTTGTAACAAGTAAGGGTTATAAAGTTGTACGAGAATATGTTATAGTTGATAATTACGGATGATGGATATATGTGTTAAGGGTTAATGGTTATGCATACTATTATTTAGGAGCTACAAAAAATATGTATTAGGGGTTAAGGGATTTGGGAGTAAGGGGTTATAGTAGCTGGGATAAAGGTGATGTGTTATGGTATATGGATTATCAAGAGTAGAGGTTAAAGTTTTAGGGGTTACATGGGTTAAGGTTAGGGGGGTTAGGGGTGAGTTTTGTTAAGGGAATTAGAGAGTGTACTTGTTAGGACTTATAAGGGTTATAATTGTTAACAATTATGTGATACAAACATAATGGGTTATATGGGTGGAGGGTTAGGGTTAGAAATCATAGGCGTAAGGGGTTAGTGTTGGCTTAGGTTTAATATGGATTTAGGGTTATAATGGTTGGGGGTTAAGAGAAGTGGATTATATTGGTAAGGGATAAATGGGCTAGGGGTTATTCCTTAAGGGTTCAGGTTATAAGCATTAATGGTTATGAGCTATAAGAATTATAGGTTATAATAGTTAGAAATTATGGTTTGCAAGGGATAAGTATTAGTGGTAATAAGGTTTCAAGGTTACAATGGTTATGGGGGCTAGGGTTTATAGGTTCATGTATTATGAGTTATAAGTGACAACTTATAGACTTAGCAAAGATGTGGTAAAATGTATATACTCTGTATGTGCTATATGGATTAGGAGAAAATGGTTATATTGGTAAGGGTTCAAGGGGTTAGTGGCTATGGTTTAAAATTTATTGTCATAAGTGTTAAGGGTTATGGGTTATGTGTTAAGGGTTAAGGGTTATGTATTATGTATTATCACAATTCAAATATTAATGATCCTATGTCTTAAGGTTTGTAATCATTAGGAGTTGTAAGGATTAGGGGATTTGGAATTTAGGTATTATGGGATAAGTGTTAGGTGTTAATAGTTATATAGGTTAGGCATTTAGGCGTTATAGAGGTTATGCAATTTATTATTAATTAAAAGGGTTAGAAATCGAAGTTTTTTTTTCATAGTTCTTAGTTTTTAAATGAGTTAGGAGTTAATTCTGTTTATAGGTGTAATTAGGGTAAAAATGGTTATCTAGGTTGGTGGTGACAGGTTTTACAAGTTAGAGAGTATGTAGGTAAAGGGTTAGAGGTGATAAATATTATATGTGTTACTGGTGATAGGGGTTATACAAGTTTTGGGTATAAGGGTTATATGTATTATAGGAGTTTTAGAATATATGGTTTAAGGTTTATGGTCATACATGTTAAGGGTTATGGGTTATAAGGATTAGGGGTAATAAGTATTAGCAATTATGGTTTGGAAGAGATAAGTATTTGGAGTAATATTTTTTTAGGGTTATAATCATTATAGGGTTAATAGTTAGGATTGATAAGTGTAGGGAGAAAATGTTTATAGCTATCAACCATTATAAATTTTAAGGTATAAAGGTTATAAAATTTATGGTTTATATATGATAGATGTGATATAATAGTTAGTGTCCAGGGTTACAAGGGTTAGGAATGATGAGCTATAAAGAATAAGACATTATAGGAACTATATTATAGGTTGTGGATGATAGAGGTTATATGGGTTGGTGATTATATGGTTAAGGGTTGTATAATATAGAGGTTAAGTATTATATGTTCTCAGAGTTAAGGGTTAAATGAATTAAATGGATTGAGTGTTATACAGATTAAGGGATATAGGAGTTAGTAGTTTAGGTGGAATTGCATACATATG
Organism: Picea sitchensis; assembly: GCA_010110895.2. Taxonomy (NCBI): domain Eukaryota; kingdom Viridiplantae; phylum Streptophyta; class Pinopsida; order Pinales; family Pinaceae; genus Picea; species Picea sitchensis. The sequence goes on along the minus strand of SNQJ01S0090212.1, from coordinate 43,781 downwards.
ATAGGATTTATAAATGTTTTAAGTGTTATGAGTCTAAAATTTTAGGGGCCATAGGGTTTAAGGAATGAAAAGGCTTAGGGATTATAAGCATTAGGGGATATAAAATTTATTTCTTATATTATGGGCCACTGTGGTTGGGGCTAATAAAATTTAAATGGATGAGATATTAGGGGTTTGGTGGGAAACAATATAAAGGTTATGGGTTATAGTATTATAGAATAAGCGATTTTAGGGGTTAACGTTCATATGTAAAATGGGTGAAGGTTATATATATGCATTGACTATTAGGTTTTATAAGTGTTATAAATCAAGGGTTAAAGTTAGAAGTTATAGGTGTTATGGGTTATGGATTCATGGTCATAAGCATTAGAATTTATGCAGATTAAAGGTTATATTAGTGCTTCATATGGGTTAATGATACATAACTATGGGAAATAGGGGGGGTTTATATGGATTAAGTGTTATAGGTCACATAAAGAGATATGAGCGATAATTGTTATGGTGGTAAGGGATAGGTTTTAGAAATAGTAAGTCCTAAGGATCAAGGTTACAAGGGATAATGATTATGGTTTAAGAGTTATGTATTCAGAGTAATAAGGTTTGAGGGTTAGATATATAGATTTAAATGTATTAGGTGTGTTATCTTATATGGATTAAGAATGACATGTTATATGAATAAAGTTGTTGTATGGGTTTGTACATAGAGGATATAATGTTGGAGTTTGGTATAATGGGTTATTTTTGTTAGGCTACAATGGTTTTAGGAGTTAGAGATTATAAGGTCATCACAGTATAGCAGTTATTGGCTATATTAGGGATTTTAGGTGATATGTATTATCAAAATTCAAATATCATGGATCCTATGGCTTAAGGTTTGCAATGGTTAAGTGTTACAAGGGTTAGTGGTTCAAGAATTTAGGTTTTATGGGATAAGGGTTATGTGTTAATAGTTATATGGGTTAGGTATTTAGAAGTTATAGGGGTTATGCATTTTATTATTAATTGCAAGGGTTAACAATCAAAATTTATTTTGCATAGTTCAGGAACTTAGGTATTATGGGATAAGGTTTAGGTGTTAATAGTTATATGGCTTAGGTATTTCGAGGTTATGGGGGTTATGCTTTTTATTATTAATTAAAAGGGTTAGTAGTCAAAGTTTATTTTGCATATAATTGAGTTTATAGGAATAACTAGAGTTAAAATGGTTATCTAGGTTGGTGGCGAAAGGTTTTATGAGTTTGAGAGGATATAGGTAAAGGTTTAGAGGTGATAATCATTACATGGGTTACTTGTGATAGGGGTTATACAAGTTTTGGGTATAAGGGTTATACATATGATAGGATTTTTAGAATATGTGGTTTACAATGGATATGATTAAGAGGCAATGGGTTTTAAGGGATAGGTAATATATAGGTTAAAGTCATTAGAGGTTAAACTATTTAAATGTTCTAAATATTTAGAACTAAATGGTTTGTGGTTTATAGGATTTACATGTGTTATGTGTTGGGGTTATAATGGTAGGTAAGTTATAGATGTTAGCAGTCATAAGGTTTCTAGATAATATTGTTGAGAATGATTAAGGGTTGTGGTAGTACATGTGATCATTGTTATAGGGGTTAAGGGTTGTAGGGGATAAGAGTTATGTATGCGGATATAAAATATAGGGTTCATAATGTTTATAACTATTATGTTTTATAATAAGTAAGGGCTATAAGGTTGTACGATAATAGGTTATAGGTGATAATTATGGATGACAGATATAGGTGTTAAGGGTTAATGGTTATACATACTAATATTTAGGAGCTACAAGGGATATGTA
>SNQJ01S0090212.1:26211-38457 GCA_010110895.2 Picea sitchensis | reverse complement strand
AATTAATTAAGTGATATAATCAAGGGATAGTAAAATAAAGTAAAAGTCACTCAGAGGGAAAAGGTCAACAATGAATTCGGGTTTCGGGAAACTATAAAGGAAGATTAAAGCAACCTAATTCATTATGCATTGTTATGATTTGATGTTGAGAGCTTCCAGAGGAGGAGGAGAGCCGACCTTATTGTTTTGTGGATTTCTGGAGGAAACCACCACCATTGATCGGTTTCGGTGTTGAGAGACACACACTAGCCCATCGGAGATACCATCCAGGTATTTCAGCATTCATTTCAAGAGTNCTGCAGTAGACCTGTGTCCCGATTGCATATTCATTCCGAACCAGTAGAGATCCAGCTAGGGAACTTATATTGAGCCATCTATCGTCAGATTCTGACAGTGGAATCTTGCAAATCGATCCATCCAGCCATTTTGGGCGCAGTAATCCCGGACAAACGTTTGGCGTTTCATGTAGGTGTTCCCTATCAGATCCGGCCAAACCCTTCCGAACCATTTCATCATTTGATGAGACGATCGTTTTGAGCTATATAGCGGTTGATTCCGATGGTGGAATCCTTTGGGGTGCATTCAGTGCCCAAGGAGGGGCGCAAACCCCCCAGGGGTCCAGATCTAGTGCCGTAGAGGTCTGATCCGAGTTCCGACAGACATTCATTCTAGTGTAGAGACCAGGGTGCACTTATTGGAGCAATTTTGAGCCCATTCTGATGGTGGATTCTTTATATTGAGTTTTCCAGCTGGTAGCGGTTACCGTATTTCTCCAGGATCGCTCATTTTTGCCTATCTATCCATGCATGCAACAAATCTATTGTCTTCTTACAGTCATGGGTATTTTTTTGATTATTTGATTGTATTCCAGTACAGATCCAGGGGATCTTACTGACGTCTAGACTCTATATTTTCAGTAGGCTATTTGTATTTCCATGCATGAACCATTATTATTCATGATATTGCGTAGATTGACATTCTATACTCTTGCATGTATCTTTATATGATTGTTAAACCTTAATTATGCAACATGCACATGTAATAACCGACATGCAACCACAATAACCGAAGAACATCTCAATCGCATAGCTAAAACACATCCAGAAACCCCCAGTGTATCAGATCTGCACACCAGAGCATTAGAACAGTAGCGAATATCTTGATCAGTCGGATCAGGGATATTTCATAAAAGGGTTAGGGGTTATTCCTTAAGGGTTAAGGTTATAAAAATTAAGAGTTATGAGTTATAAGGATTGCAGGTTATAAGAGTTAGCAATTATGGTTTGCAAGGTATAAGTATTCTTGGTAATAAGGTTTCAGGGTTACAATGGTTATGCGGTCTAAGGTTTATAGGTTCATGTATTATGAGTTACAAGTGAAAACGTATAGACTTACTAGATATGTGGTAAACGGTATAGAGTATATATGTGGTATAAAGATTATATAATTTATTATTTGTAGAGCATAGATGTGATATAATAGTTAGTTTCAAGGGTTACAAGGGTTAGGAATCACAAGATATAAAGAGTTAGACATTATATGAGCTATAGTAGAGGTTATGGATGATAATGACACATGAATTAGTGATTATATGGTTAAGTGTTATAAAATTTAGAGATTAAGTATATTAGTTGTTATCATAGTTAAGGGTTAAATGAATTAAATGGATTGAGTGTTATGGGTTGAGTGTTATGAGGAGTTAGTAGCTATAGGTGGAATGACATATATAAGATAGGATATATAAATTTCAAGTGTTATGGGTCTTAAATGTTAGGTTCCATAGGGTTTAAGGAATGAAAAGGGTTAGGGATTATAGGCATTAGGGGCTATAAAGTTTATTTCTTATATTTTGGGCCATTGTGGTTGGGGATAAAATTTAAATGGATTAGATATTAGGGGTTGGGTGGGATAGATTATAGAGGTTATCGGTTATAGTGTTATCGAATAATAAACAAAATATTATAGGGGTTAGGGGTCATGTGTAAATTGGGTGAAGTTTATATATGTATTAAATATTAGGTGTTATAAGTGTTAGAAATTAAGGTTTAAAGTTATAAGTTATAGGTGTTATTTGTTTGATAGAAATTAAGGGTTATATTAGTGATTGATATGGGTAAATGGTACATAATGATGGGAAATATGGGGTTAAATGCATTAGGTGTTATAGGTTACATAAAGGGATATAAGGGATAATGGTTATGGTTCTAAGAGTTAGGTGTTTGTAATAAGGTCTAAGGATAATTGCTACAAGGGATAATGGTTATGGTTTAAGAGCTACGTATTGGGAGTAATAAGTTTTAAGGGTTAGAGATATAGATTGATATGTATTAGCGGTGTTATCTTATATGGATTAAGAATGATTTGTTATAGGAGTAAAGTGGTTGTATCGGTTTATATATAGAGTATATAAGTTTGGGGTTATGGACTTGGGGTTATTGTGGTTAGGAAACAATGGTTTTAGGGGTTAGAAATTATAGGGTCATCATGTTGCAGGAGTCACTTGTTATATTAGGGGTTTTAGGTGATATGTATTATCACAATTCAAAGATCAGAGATCCTATGGATTAATGTTTGTAATGGTTAAGTATTTTCAGAGTTAGGGATTCTAAATTTTAAATATTATTGGATAAGGGTTAAGTGTTAATAATTATATGGGTGATCCTATGGCTTAATGTTTGTAAGGGTTAAGTGTTATCAGAGTTAGGGGTCCTAAAGTTTAAATATTATTAGATAAGGGTTAAGTGTTAATAATTATATGGGCTATGCATTTAGGGGTTATATGGGTTATGCATTTTATGATATGGGTTATGGGTAAAATCATGAATATGGGTAACACTTTCGTAACAATCAGGTCTCAAAAATTCTTAGCGGCAATTTTTCGGCCAAAAAGATGTTGCTATGAATTTTTTCGGCTAAAAAAACTTTCGGTCGAAAGTTTGCACGTCAAATTGAACGACGTCGTGACAGCACCCTTGAAATTTGTGTACAATGTTTTTCGAATGAATTATTTTCGTGTGTTAAGAATATTTCGGTCGAAACATTTATTTTTAATGGATTTCGTTAAAATCTAGGTTTCGACAGAAATAATATTTCGGCCGAAAACATGAAATTGGGACTGAAAACAAAAACCAGAGAATTTCCCCAAGATTACCTGAACTTTGAAGGTTGCGGACTCCTGCAAATACTGATAATTTCGTTTCGAAAATGACACCAGCATTTCCAAAATTGAATCTACTCTCAATTCCTATAATTTGTTTTCATTTTCTTTATTTTTATCTAATTTTATTTAGTTTAAAAAAAAAACATTGCATAATATTTTTAGTAGACATTATGATTCCATGAAATGAAATATCGGTATCTCTAAAAATATAATGTGAAAAATTTAGAAAAAAATATATTCATAATCCTTAAACTGTTCTTCCCAAAAGGGTATATTTAGATTTTACTTTTAATTAAAAATTAAGATAGATACAAGGTGTAGAAAAACATGTGTTTAAAATATGCAATGTTTTCAGCTTGGTCGACTTCAAAAAATTCTAGAAATTATAACATTCATCCGTTAGATTCAAAATTATAGTCATAATAAAATAGAGTCTATGTAAATTGTTGCAGTATATTTCATTTCTTAAAAACATAAGTTTAATAATAGATACATTGTTGTAGAAAAATGATACTCATTATCATTCCTTTCATGCTTAAGGAACATACTATTAAAGAATTGTCAAATTGACATATCAAACCATGGTAAAAAATATTTTAAAAATAGTCATTGGAAAGATAACTAAATTATTCACAAGTTTTGTTTTTATTGTAAAGTGAAATTTTAAACAAAAAAAATACTTTTGTATGCTGGAAGTTGAAGAACTTGTGAAAATACAATATGTTTTCTCATAAAACAAGCAAAAGTGTAACCCATCTTCATGATTTTACCCTTAAGAATTATGGATAATATTGTTGATAATGATTAAGGGTTGTGGTAGTACATGTGATCAATGTTTTAGGGGTTAATAATTGTAGGGGATGAGAGAGATATATGAGGATATAGAAGATAGGGATTATAAGGGTTATAACTGTTATGTTTTATAACAATTAAGGGTTATAAAGTTGTAGGGGAATAGGTTACATGTGACAATTACAGATTATAAATATAGGTGTTAAGGGTTAAAGGTTATTCATAATAATATTGAAGAGCAATAGGGGATATTGATGTAGGAGCATCTATCCACGTCAACCAGCCAACCAGCCAGTCGCGTCAGTGTGCATGCACTCAAAGCTAAGAGGGAGGCACAACCTCATTTAAATTTGAATTGAATGTAATTAAATGTCTACGATGGTGAGCCATAGAAGTCGTGCCTTTGTGCAGGCATTAGGTAGATCGGATTTAATGCTAGATCGGCTAAGATCTAGATCCAGATGTTGGACTAGACAACCATTTATTGTAATTGAATAGAGTAGGTAGACCTAGAGGGAAGCGCTCGATGATCCCCTTAGGTAAAAGAGATTTTGGAGATCTCTTTTTGGTAGTTAGATGGGAGAGAGGTAGGAAGAGCCGAGAAGGGAGAAGAGTCGATACCTTGTTACAGGCCATGCTCAAAAACACCTTTGTAAAGAGGCATTTTTATTTAATATAATCAGAAGCAGTTTTTCCTGCATATTTTATGTATTATGTGGATGCCTTGGTGTGTTCCATTGTATGTTGTGAAGGTATGTGTGTTGGTGCGTTTGCAGGAGTGTGCTTGATTTTAGATGAAGGTCTTTGAGGTTTCATGCTAGGAGGGCGTGACAGAGTACTGCGGTCTCTGAATACCGGTGCACTGAGGATGCACTTATGAACTTTGTAGAGTCAGACAAAGATGTGCTGCGGCATAGGAAGATGGAATCATCAACTCAGGGGAAAGACCTTTGAGGTTGCTTAACACATCAGGAGGCAACGCTGTGTATGAGAGACACAGTTGCAGATAGAAATTAGCTATGATTTCTTTAGAGCTCTGCCAAGTGGGCATTGAGCACAGGAACAAGGTGTAGTTGGAAGAACTCTACTGAGAGTTTGGAGAAGAAACCAGAATCATTGAGGGTTCTGTATAGCTTTGCCAAGTGGGCATTGAGCATAGGTGCAAGGAGTGCACAGAAGAGGAAATCAGTTGTGAGTTCAGGAAGAAGAAGACAAAATCATTGAGGATTCTGTGAAGCTCTGCCAGGAGGGCATCAAGCAAGTGCAAGGAGTGCACGAAAGAAGACAGAACTATTGAACATTCTGTGGGAGGATACTCTGCCAGGAGGGCATCGAGTAAGTGTGCGGATAGGCATAGAGAAGAAGAAGAGAACCCTTTGATTTCTGATATTTTTGAAGGAAGGGTCCATTGAGGGAACCTTCTCAGGGTTGATGAACACCATGAAAAATTCAGCAATCAGGTTGCCTGAGCAGAGACACTACCCTGAGGGCATTATATTCTCCATTTGTGGGAGGAGGAGAAACAAAGACAAAATCCCTTAGGGGTCTGAGTGTTTACAGAAGCTCAGAAGAGATAACACCAACGTGTGTGAGAAGACTCTGCAGAAGTGCAGAAGTTGAAAAATCCTTCAAGGAGTTGAAGCAAAGCTCAGGAGGGACAACATTTCTACGCGTGCAGAAAAACTCACAGTCATGGAGTTCGCAGAGACGAAGCAAAGGTCGAGGAATTTGAAGAATTTGAGTTGTCTCCCAAATCTGGGAATAAGGAGTGTGCAAGCTCAGGAAAGCACAACAGTCGTCGGATCGGCGAAGGAAGGAGATCTCGACCATTGATTTTTACGTCCAGAAGGAGCCTACAGAAGGAGGATACCGTGAGTTGTCGGATCTCACTCGGATACCTGTTAGCCATTGGATTGGGCGAAGGCGTGCAGAGTTTAACCTCTGGAGTGAGTGCGCAGAAGAACAGATATGGGTCATCAGATTTGGAGCAGATAACCATCAACCGTCATATTGGATAGGAGCTGCACAAGGGCATAGCCATCGAGATAGCAGTCATCAAGAAATCAGGATTCTCAAGGACAAGAAAATCGAGACACTTCAAGTCTCGAAACACCAAAGTGATCAGATCCTTCCGTTAGCGGAGACTCGTGGTGGAGATCGAGCAATAGTCAGGATATTCGGCATCAGGAAATTAGAGTTCCTGAGGTCGAAATAATTGGGACATCAAAAGTCTCGAAATCTTGGAAAAATCAGGACCATCCGTTTGTGGGGACGCGTGGAAGAGATCCAGGTCATCGGGAAAAGTCCCGAAAGGGAGGGCTCTATCGAAATTTTGGGAGTCAGCAGATCGAGAGTTCTGTGGACAGGAGGTCGGGGAAATCCGTAGTGAAGACCCCGATACAATCAAAGCCGTCCATCTGTTGGGACAGGTGGAAATCATCAAGAGTCATCGATGTTTTGGCCATCGGGACTCACACAGGTAAGTGTCTTTGGTTTGGCGTTTGGCGAAGTTCGAGGTTTAATATGGACCGTCCATCCATTTGGGACACGTTTCGAAGATCCGAAGGAAGTCGGGGATCAGCATATCGGAGGTTCCGTGGACACAAAATCTTTGCATTTCGAAATCGCGAACCCCGAAACCCCGAAAGGAGGAAGGTGCCATTGTGTGGACCAGCTGTCATCATATCAGAGAAGCGGGGAGCGCCATTGTGTGGGCCAGCTGTCAGCATAGCAAAGAATCGGGAATCCCATGGACATATGCATTTTGACATTTGAAACCCCATAGCCCTGATGGGAGACAAGGCTGCGGTCTTGTGAGTTAGCGGTCATATGGGTCGGGAGCTAGCTAGGAGAGCTAACGCGTAGAGAGCGCGTCGGGATTTGAGGAATTGCGAGTCCAGAAGACATGTGCATTTGGACATTGGAAAGTCTGAAACCTTGATGAGGGGGTATAGTTGTGTTCATATAGAGGGAGGTCATATGGACCCAAAAGACTAGCCCAAGGGGACTAGCGGAGTTGGAGCACGTAGGGAATCAGAGGATCGTGAATCCAAAGGGAATTTGCATTTTGGCATTAGAAAGCCTGAAACCCCGACGAAAGGAAAGACATAAGGCTTCGGTCTTGTGAGCACGGTCGCATGGACTAGGGCATAGCCAGGAAGGGCATAAGGTTGGGCAGAAAGATCATCGGCGATTGGGGAATCGATCTTTCTTCCCCCGAAACTGATTTGGGGACAACCATGGTAAAGTGAAAAAGGCCGTGTGGAGAGAAGAAAGGACCTGTGGACTGGGTTAGATTTTCACAAGAGATTCCCGAGGGAATCCAAGGAGTTGCTTCGACTTAGTGAAAGGGGATTAGAGCGATCCTGTGAGCAGGAGAGCACGATGGGGGTGCAGTCGCGTGCTCTCGCTGCGTCAAGTGGTATCAAAGCTTGAATCTTGCTTGTATATTTCAGACAAGAGAAGCAGGGAGATAAGAGAATACTCTGATACATAACAAGTGGTATCAGAGCATGAAATTCATCTGTATATTTCAGGTGAAGGAAGAGAGAGTTGATGAGGACTCTGTAAGGATTTTTTGCGGGTAGGAAACAATCAAGAAGGCATTCAAGGAGACTGTAGGAGGATGAAGCTGGTAGAACTCTTAGTGCGGAGTGACAACAACAGATCTGTCAGGGAGGAAGATAGACACAACAAGACAGCTACTGAAGGCCATGGGAACAAGAGAAAAGCAGAAAAGCTTGCAGAAATGGATGAAGAGCTTGCTGATATAAGAGCGGAGATGAAATGGATTGCATTGAAGATGCAGCTGAACGCGAGGATAGATGAGCTCGAATTGAAGCTGCGGCAGGATAAGAAGCTGAGATGGGTATATGAATGGCCCATGAGGAAGGCAAAAGCAAAGTGGCCAGTCAAGGAGTTGATGGTCAGAAGACAGCGGAGGCTGTTGAGAAGGTGGTTGAGGTATGCTGAAAACCTCAAGGCCATAGAGGAAAATATGATTTATGTCTGTGAGCCAGAAACTAGGAGAGGTATCGATGATTTTGAAAATGAATTAGGATCGCCTGAGGATCTCAAGCACTGCCAGAAGGGCAGAGAAGAAATTCCAGTTTTCCAGGTGGGCAAAGGATTGATATCACTGCGGGATCTCAGAGACTGTCATGAGGATAGCCAAGGAATTTCACATTGCCAGCTAGGAAATGATATGAGGTCATTGCGGGATCTCGAAGACTGCCAGGAGGGTGGTGGAAGTATCTCATATTGCTAGGTGGGCAGAGATGAGAATTTGAGACCATCTAAGGGTATCATGGACTTAGAGGTGAGTTCAATTCAATAAGGAGTGCTCATGAATATGGGATCGGTTGATCTCATAGTCTGAGAGGAGGGCAGCGGAAGCATCCCATATTGCCAGGTGGGCAGGGATGAGCAAATGAGTCAGAATCAGCCCAAGGAGCTGACAGAGCAGGTGAGCTCGGAAAGAGATCAGCAGGAGCAGCTGACAGAAGAGGACAATATGAGGAGCCTTATGATGATTGGGGGAATTGGAGTATTTCTACCACTTTCCCAAGAGGAGGCAGAAATCGGTGTTGTAGATGCAGCAACAGAAGCAAAACTGTCAGCTGAGACTGTCAAGGAGGAATTGGAGCAGGTATTTGAGACTGCCCAAGCACAAGCAGAAGCGGACGAAAAAGAGAAGGATCATTCTGAGGAATGGCTCAATGATTTCGGCCAGGGAGATGAAAAGAAGGAAGTTGTAGCACTGAAGCTAGCAGCAAAGGAAGCCAAGGAGCAGGTAGGTAAAGTTATCACTCCATGGGAGATGGAGCTAGAGATGATGGAGGATTGGCTGAACAATCCAGAGCCAGCAAGAGAACTGACAAAAGTTGAACTGTCAGAGAAGGTGACTGGACAAAAATTCAGTCAGAAGGAGACTATAGAGCTAAAGTCTGCAGCAGAGTGGCAACTTGAGGCCATAGATGAAGATGAAGAGGATGGCATGGGAGATCATGGTGATCTACTCATGTGTCAAAAAAATTTGCAACTGAGGAGACTACATGAGCAGAGCCAGCCACTGTAGCAGCTGGACGAAGTGATCGAAGAGATCATGGAGCTGATGATCCAATCAGCAGAGACTTCCAACAAGGAAGGGCTGAGCAGAAGAGAAGCAGCAGCAGCAACACAGAAGCAGCATCGGCAGCAGGAGAATGGAGCAGATGGGAAGCTCCAGATATTTGTTTGAGATCCAGGAGGATTCCAACTGCTTAGAGGGGAAGCACATGAGCAGGAGCTCATGATTTTGCAGCTGAGGAGTTTGATGCAGGAGCATCTCTCCATGTCAACCAGCCAGCCAGCCAATCGCGTCAGCGCGCACACATTCAACGTTAAGAGGGAGGTGCAGCCTCATTTAAATTTGAATTGAATGTAATTAAATGTCTAGGCTGGTGAGCCATAGAAGTCGTGCCTTTGTGCAGGCGTTAGGTAGATCGGATTTAATGCTAAAATCGGATGAGATCTAGATCCAGATGTTGGACTAGATAGCCATTTATTGTAATTGAATAGAGTAGGTAGACCTGGAGGGAAGCACTCAATGAGCCCCTCGGGTAAAAGAGTTTTTGGAGATCTCATTTTGGTAGTTAGATGGGAGAGAGGTAGGAAGAGTTGAGAAGGGAGAAGAGCTGAGACCTTGTTACAGGTCGTGCTCAAAAACACCTTTGTAAAGAGGCATTTTTATTTAAGATAATCAGAAGCAAGTTTTCCTGCATATTTTTTGTATTATGTGGATGCCTTGGTGTGTTCCATTGTATGCTGTGAAGGTATGTGTGTTGGTGTGTTTGCAGGAGTGTGCTTGATTTCAGGTGAAGGTCTTTGAGGTTTCATGCCAGGAGGGCGTGACAGAGTACTGCGGTCTCTGAATACCGGTGCACTAAGGATGCACTTTTGAACTCTGCGGAGTCAGACAAAGACATGTTGCGGCATAGGAAGCTGGAATCATCAACTCAGGGGAAAGACCTTTGAGGTTGCTAAACACCTCAGGAGGCAAGGTTGTGTATGAGAGACACAGTTGCAAACAAAACTTAGCTGTGAGTTTTGTAGAGCTCTGCCAAGTGGGCATTGAGCACAGGCACAAGGTGTAGTTGGAAGAACTCTACTGAGAGTTTGGAGAAGAAACCAGAATCATTGAGGCTTATGTAGAGATTTTCCAAGTGGGCACATAGGTGCAAGGAGTGCACAGAAGAGGAACTCAGGTGTGAGTTCAGGAAGAAGAAGATAGAATCATTGAGGATTATGTGAAGCTCTGCCAGGAGGGCATCGAGCAAGTGCAAGGAGTGCACGCAAGAAGATAGAACTGTTGAACATTATGTGGGAGGATACTCTGCCAGGAGGGCATCGAGTAAGTGTGCGAACAGGCACAGAGAAGAAGAAGAGAACCCTTTGAGTTTCTATATTTGTGAAGGAAGGTTCCACTGAGGGAAACTTTTCAGGGTTGTTGAACACCCTGAAAGATTCAACAATCAGGTTTCTTGAGCAGAGACACTACCCGGAGGGCATTATATTCTCCATTTGTGGGAGGAGGAGAAAGAAAGACAAAATCCCTTAGGCGTCTGAGTGTTTACAAAAGATCAGAAGAGATAGCACTAGCATGTGTGAGAAGACTCTACAGGAGTGTAGAAGTTGAAAAATACTTCAAGGAGTTGAAGCAAAGCTTAGGAGGGACAACGTTTCTACACGCGCAGCAGAACTCATAGCTGTGGAGTTCGTGGAGATGGAGCAAAGGTTGAGGCATTTGAAGAATTTGAGTTGTCTCCCAAATCTGGGAAGAAGGAGTGCGCAATCTCAAGAGAGCACAACAATCATCGTATCGGCAGAGGAAGGAGATCTAGACCGTTGATTTTTACGTCTAGGAGGAGCCTACAGAAGGAGGAGACTGTCAGCCGTCGGATCTCACTCAGATACCTGTCAACCGTTGGATCAGGCAAACGCGCGTAGACTTTAACCTCTAGAGTGAGTGCGCAGAAGAACAGATCTGGGCCATCAGATCTGGAGCAGATAATCGTCAACTGTTAGATCGGACAGGAGCTGGATGAGGGCATAGCCATTGGGATAGCAGTCATCGGGAAATCGGGATTCTCGAGGACAAGAAAATCGAGACACTTCAAGTCTCGAAACATCGAAGAGATCAGAGCCGTCCGTTAGCGGAGACTCGTGGCGAAGATCGAGCAATAGTTGAGATATTCGGCATCGAGAAATCGGAGTTCCTGAGGTCGAAAGAATTGGGACATCAAAAGTCTCGAAATCCCGAAAGAAATCGGGACCGTCCATTTGTGGCGATGCGTGGAAGAGATCCAGTTCATTGGGAAAAGTCTCGAAAGGGAGGACTCTATTGAAATTTCGGGAGTCGGCAGATCGAGAGTTCTGTGGACAGGAGGTCGAAGAAATCCATAGTGAAAACCCCGATATAATTAGAGTCGTCCATCTGTTGGGACAGGTGGCAATCATCGAGAGTCATCAGCGTTTTAGCCATCGGGACTCACACAGGTAAGTGTCTTTGGTTTGGCATTTGGCAAAGTCTGAGGTTTAATCTGGATCGTCCATCCATTTGGGACACGTGTCGAAGATCTGAAGGAAGCCGTGGATCGGCATATCGGAGGTTTCGTGGACACAAAATCTTTGCATTTCGAAATCATGAACCCCAAAACCCCGAAAGGAGGAAGGCACCATTGTGTGGGCCAACTGTCAACATATCAGAGAAGCGGGGAGTGCCATTGTGTGGGCCAGCTATCAGCATAGAGGAGAATCAGGATTCGAAGAATCAGGAATCCCGTGGACATGTGCATTTTGACATTTGAAACCCAGTAGCCCCGATGGGAGACAAGGCTGCGGTCTTGTGAGTTAGCGGTCATATGGGTCGAGAGCTAGCTAGGAGAGCTAATGCGTAGAGAGCGCGTCGGGATTCGAGGAATCGCGAGTCCAGAAGACATGTGCATTTGGACATTGGAAAGTCTGAAACCCCGATGAGTGGGTATGGCTATGGTCATATAGAGGGAGGTCATATGGACCCAAAAGACTAGCCCAAGGGGACTAGCGGAATTGGAGCACGTCAGGAATCAGAGGTGTTTGCACCCAATTCGTCACTAGGTGAGCAAATTAAGAGTGCTTACATGCCCAGTTGGGCTTTGCTAGGCATGACAACTGTGAGGTAAAAGGTTAGAAAGAAAAACAACAAAGTTATAAACAAAAACTAAACTTAAACAAATAAAAACTAAAAGCATATGAGAAAATGAAAAATAGAGACA
>SNQJ01S0090211.1:0-33045 GCA_010110895.2 Picea sitchensis | reverse complement strand
TGAGGGCTGGTAGATTCAAGTTTGCCATTGTTTACAGATGTTAATCCCTATCAACTATATAACATATCTAAAAACATTATTTTCAATACTAAATTATTAATATTAAAATTTTATATTGGATAATTTAATTAGACGAGAAAGTTTGTATAATCTGGTCGGGCGACTGAAATAAAACTTTTCCGACAAACGAGCAATACATAGTAAACATGTACTTTTAGAAAGTATGGACAAGACATTTTATAGAGCATATGCGGATCCCTCGTTCCATAATTGGGCACTTTTTTTATCGCGGGTTCTCGGTCTGGCGGGATAAAATTTGAGCCTCTGTTGTTCCATGTCCTACAAATATCACCGAGACTTCCACGATATACAAATTGACAGGAGGACTTGCGACCTCCACGTCTGGCGGGTTCAATATTGTAAGTGTTTAGGGATGGTCATCGTATCTAACTTTATCTAAAAACATTATTTTGAAATACTAAATTATTAATATTAACTATTGATATTGTACAAGTGAATTACATTAAATTATTAAAGGATGTTAAATCGCTTATTTTTTTAAAAATGAAAGAAACAAAAGAAAGTTTTTTGAAAATTCTATCACCGCAAGCATAACAAGGACCAATTTGAATTTTAAGTCCCTCTTGTTCATATGATAGCACAATTGCACTCCGCACAGTATTATTCATTGATTTCAAATTATTCCAGGATATTAATTTTACCAAGTTTATCGAATAAGAAAAAATGCCAAAACATATTCGTAGATTTCAAATTATTTTAGAACATAAAGTAAGACACATAGTACATTTGCGTCATAGCACCATAGAAATTATCACGCGGATCTGTGCGCCAGCTGAAAAAATAATTAAATTATATTGTTATGTGTCCTCCAAAGAATAGTTGGAGTTCCACGGTATACAAATTGACAGACAAAGCAGATAACCAAGAGCCAACCATACTTTAAATAGGTCACAAGAAAGTTCCCAGAAGATTCCATATAGCAGAATCCATCAACCTTTACACCAAACAATTTGATATACAAAGAAAAGATGTCACTGCATTCGTTTTCTCTTGCAGGTGGTATATGTTCCCAGCATAAAATAACCGGGGTCATGCGATATATGGGGATTATAGAGATATGGGCCAAGTCCAAAGAACATTCATATGGATGTTGAACAAATATTACAGAGAGACATGATGTATTTTTGTTTCTTGCCAAAGTATGATATATATATATTTCCCCTTCTTCAGTCGATATGCAAAATTGCATTGTCCTCATTTAAGGTGAATTTGTTGTGTATATGAAGCTGTCGTAGCATGTAGACATTGCTTGTCTTTTTTTGTAGATACATTTCATATGACAACTCTGCCAACTCAGGAAACACATTTTGTAACAGAGGTTGCCTAACCGTACAATGCACGGTTGTATTTCCCACTGTTTGGATAACAACATTGACGTAATGTCCATATATATATGTGCATTTTTCACCACATTGCACACAATCAATCGTATCATCAGTTATCAAAGAGGAGACAGAAGCAGTGGAGTTGCATTTTTCACATACAGGCTCAAAAGGGGTCGAGTATACATTGGTTGCAACTAAAAGACCTTCAACCTGAGAACGTGAGCAAAGGGATTAATACACTGAACAATATAATACACAACTGCACCCCTCCCTCCCCTATAAAAAAAAAGAAAAAAATTAAACAGGGGCATAAATTTGTTGAAGGTTATTTCTATAAGCAAAGTGAGGATGATTTTGTGGATGTATACGCACAACAGTTGTAGAGCTAGCTAGTTTCTTCAGATCCTCTACTATATCTGCTCGCAACGCTATTACGAACGTTGCCTGGGTTGTCCGAAAGATCCTTTCTCTAGCATCCCTCTTCTTTGTTATATTTTTGAACAACATAAGTGGAATCTTCCCTCTATGCAATTGTTGTTCCATTGATGAAAACAAATCTGAATACGTATCGAACAATTGTAGCTGCAACATGTAACAGTGAAATATTTCTGTAACTTATCTGACATACATGCAAATGCGAAAGTAAAGGACAAAATTGAATATGAAAAGTGGTACCATTTCCTTTTCGCTGTGCGAATCTCCATCCTTTATATAGAGAATGTGATGCAAGACAAATTTTCTCGCCAGTGTGACAGCAGCCCCAATCGTTCCGATTGGGTAAATATCAGTGCTCTGTGCAAGCTAGTTGATAGTCGAATTCGGGACGAAACAATATTCTAAACAAACATTAGGAATTTTTTTCACAATGCTTGTTTCGTTGAGAGAAATAATTCGATCTCAATCACCATGGTCATATACTATTTTGGGCAATATATTAAAATTTGTAATGGATATCCCATTATGCGGCAATATCTTCTCTACATGTTTCTAGACAAGTTGTGGAGGAACAGTCAGTGTCACTGTCATCATGACGTCCTTGTCTATCATGTCAACACACATAATGGATCTACTTTTGTTTGCCTTGTCCAAGTAGGTGTTATAGACAACCATTATGTCCCTGACGAACACTTGTCCAGTTTGGCGGCTATTCAAGCCCTCTTTTGACAGTACTTTGGATGTCACAACTCTAGACCTGATGAAACTTTTTGAACAGGAAAACTAAAGTGAATGGTAGTGTGCTACAAGTACACACATAGTTTTGATGAACTATGGAGCCAGAGTTTCGCAACCACACCTCTTAGTCTACGGAACATGCAACATGTTCGATGTCTCGCTTGTACTTGTTGATACTTCTTAGGAGCTGCAAACCATGTATTGCGGATGAAATTAGCATATCTTCCATGCCATAGATGAATATTTAGGCCAAGAAATTTGTTCAGTAAACATAGTAAGAGCAGAGCGTATGCATCTTTACCTTTGGCCTTGTTGGTCTGTCGATGTCTAGGATGATTGACTGCTCATGCCCGTGTTACTAGTCCAACTATTTCTGATGCAACCATGTACAGATGAACATCAGAACTAAACAAGCATATTCATTGTATATTGTCCATCGAAAGGACCAAATAATTGTAAAACTATATGCATCTGAATTTTTTTAACTGGACAAATGTTTAACAGTAAATAGGGCGTGAGCGCGATGCACGATGGCCAATCTGTATATCATGGACCCCTAGAAGATAGGGAAGCAATCTTCAACCTGCCAGCCTAGCACCCACAATCGAGAAAGTGGGTAACTGTGGAATAAGGTAGAAGCAGGACCACATATGTCAATCTGTTAGTCCACCAACCGACGCACCAAGGAATTTCGGGAAAGCATAATAGGCAGATGAATTAGAAAATAAAAGGGATAATATAAAATGGAAAAAGTAGAAATTGGGAGCCCAGAAAGGCCGATTACTGCGAATTCATCGTTTTCAAGTATAATATTATATGCCCCCACCCGATTTGTATATTTAATTTACCAGCACACTTGGTATACCTTTTAGAAGATTGTACCATAGAACCCTCTGCTGTTGCATAGAACAATTCATCTCCATGTCCAAGCAACCTGCTTTTCGAAGGCAGCAACATCAAAGATGCAATTGACACGAAGGCAAGTTAGTATGAAGACAGACATCTAAAAGAAAGATAAACATGTCTATTTACCCACCAAAGAGTCCTTCATCTTGTCCAGCCATTCTGGCTGTTTAAATGAAGCACAAACACCACGAACATGAACTAGCTTAGTATGCAGGGAGGAACGCATGTAACTAAGATAACTTACCATGTAGGAAGGCACAAAACTAGTTTAACACATATACAGACCATAAATGAAATACAAAATAGGGCAATATGAAACAACATTACAAGAATGCACCTTTCTATATCCTCTTCAGCCGATGCAGTCAAGAATCCCTCGTTCTCTCCAGCTACTCTGTTTGTTTGAATGTGGGAATGCACAAAATTCAATGAACATCAATGGAAGCTCGTATTCAGCGAAGAACAAGAAATATGAACATACAAAAAAATTGATTCAACGAATAGTCTAGAAAGGAAGAAACATGAACCTTTGTGCTTCTCTATCCATGGTTGTAAACGTATAGATTTTTTTTCCCTGCCCAAAATATATTACAAGGCACAAAATATCACGCAATTGCATGGTCGCAGCAAAACGATTTTTGGTTTTCCTGGGCAATTTATCCAGATATTCCCTTTAACCATGTTCTTTATCCTCTACATAGACTGTTGTGCCCATGATACAAGTTCTCAGTTTTCCGTGGCAAACTATTGAGACATGCTTCCAGACATCAAAATATAATCTTGCAGAATCTTTGTTGCACATATCATATCTCAAGCACAACACAAATTCTATCGTGCGCACACCAGTCTATCTAGAGGAGAAAGAACATGTAATGTCATATCCACACATCTGACCATACATGGTTTATAAATGTAGCATTCATACATATGCTTTATTTCAACAAAAAGCAATGGATATTGTAACTTCACATGTAATCCTTGAACAATTTTGCGTGCAACTATTTTCTTCCATGACAGAACTGGAGCACCAACAAAATCTCACAGAATAACAGATATCAACCTCCACATACATGGAAAATTACACAACTGCATGTTGACTCGTTAGTGCAAGGGATGAACACCGTAAAGCGCCCCAAAAAACAATAATAATCCAAAAAAAAAAAAATCTCCAACCACCATCGTTGCACCCCAACCCTGCAAGGCCAAAGTAAATAAAATAAAACAGCAAGGACCAAACCAACGAGAAAGCATGAACATGCCTAACCGCATCCCCAGGGCCCCAAAGCCCAAACCCTAGACAAGCAAACAGAACCAACACCCCACGAACCAACGAACCAGCAAGAACCACCGAGGCAGTCAAAAACATATGTATCTCCAAGGATTACGAAACTGCAGTCTAAGCACAGAAGGAACTAAAAACAGACAAGGAACATGTGACTACAAATAAACAAACATTCTTACTTGCAAACTGCAAACACTGAGCAACAAACAAGGAATACAAAATGAAACTATGGCATTGAAACTTACTCTGAAACGATGAAATGCAGAAGCGCGGGTCGAATAGAAAGTGAAACAATAACAAGCACCAACCGACAAACCAACGAAGAAGAAGCACTCACCTAACCAACAAACAATGTATGTAGCTTCAACGATTACGAGGATGAAACATACAATGGCAGCAACCGACAAACCAGCGAAGAAGAAGCACTCACCGAACCAGTAAACAATGTATGTAGCTTCAATGACAGAACAAGGATGAAACATACAATGGCTATTGAACTGGTGGTGGACAAACAAGACTGTGCAAATTCACTGTAACTGTATAGAAAATTTCGAGGAAAAATGTACTCCGAGAAGCGTATTTACATAAACATTTAAGATTGTCATGTTGTCTAAGGACCTCGTGGTATGCAAACATTTAAGTTGTCAGGGGTGTTGGAGGACGTTGCGTCATGTAAACATTTACGCTGTCAGGCCTATTGAGGCATTTCAGAATAAGTATCAATATATTTCAACAAATATGCATCCGCCAAAGACACTATAAAATTTGGAATTCTCAATCACTACAAAGCTTGGATATCAAAACATTTCAATATGCTTAGTACATATCAAATCTCACGGATATATTCGACTAGCAGAAAATGCTAATGCAAACATTCGAACTAATGCTAGCATTAATCGACCTTCAAGCAATATAGACGAAAAATATATGATTAAAAAATATTCTCTAGGAGAAAAAGTTTGAATATGTTGTCATATAGTACATTGGGAATAGTGAAGTCGCCAATAAGACCTCCAATCTCTTATCCAATCAGATCAGTACATATATGTTACTTTTTATTATATAAAAATATATGCTTTTAATTCCATAGCTCCAACAATAGGTATTGTGCAAATATTTTGGGTCAAAGGACAAACTAATATGTAGTCAACGCATTATCGATCGCTATAGTCCCTCTATGCCTACGACAGGGACTAATAATTGTAATAGGGTGTTTGATTTTCAAAATGAGACTGATATTTTTGATAAATTAAAAAGCATTGAGTTTCAATTTGATATTTTTATAAACTAAAAAACATTAAGTTTTGATTTGATATTTTTGATAAAACAAAGAAGCAATGAATGCACAAGTATAATAAGTCAAAATAACTTTTTGTACAAGTATAATTTATGATTGTAGTGATCAATTTATCAATTAATATTATTATTTATACATATAAATTAGAATAAAATGATTATTTTTTTTATGTTTTAACAAAAAGATAAATAAGATGAATTTTTAAAATATTTTACTTTAATTTTATTTATTTATAAATAATTGTTCGTTGTGTTTTTTTATTTGTTCCTAAAAATATGATAGTGATGTTAAAAGAATAAGGTTAAACATTCTATAATTTTGAATATTTTGTGTTCTTCATCACTATAATTTGGCCACTAAAACTTTGCTGAAATTGAAATTGCAATTTTCTATTTTTGAAATCATTACTTTTAGCACCCTTGAATACCCCTATTTCAACTTATTTTTGCAAATTTAATAATTGATGTATATAATTTCATTAATTTAAAATTATTTTTACAAAATTTCAAAGAAAAAAATCCATTAAGATAACTTAGCTCACTTTCTTCTATCTAATTTTTTTGTGTATGTTTCTTTAAACATTCATGTTTTACAATTTTATTTTACCTTTAAAAAAAAATATCCAACCATTATATTTTCCTTTACCTCATGAAATTATTTCAGCTTGGGCACTGTTTCTTTAATTTTAAATCCTTACATTAATATTTATATGGGATATCATGCATGTTAATGGTTTCCATGTCACTCCCTATCAGCATGTTCTCCTTATCTATATTACAAGGTATTTATAAACCTATTTTGGAGTATTAAATCTTTTATTACATATGGAGTTCAATGTAAGAGCATTTAATTTTTATGTTTTAAATGGATTTATTATATTTGACGATATTGGAATTTGACTGTATTCTCTCATTATAAGGAAATGACTAATAGTGTAACATCCTGCTCTTGCGCACACCTAATTTGACTTATTCTTTGAGGTCACTTGCATGCAAGTGATCCTGTTCATTATATGATTGACTATTTATCTTATGGATTATGATGATGTTGTGGATATGATGATACTTTATTTTATTATATATGTGTTGACAGGTGCTATTGATTGGTTTCTCCTGATTGTGCAGAACTCTAGACAAATTGAGGATGCCGATGGGATCAATGGACCTCCATGGGCTCCAGATCAAGTCAGGGAGTGGACTGTTTGTGGTTTGATTATTCTGTTATTGCATATGTGACATATGACTGATATATTATGATGTTTTTATGGATCGCTGACATGTTTCGTTGATGGATGCAGACTGACGATAACTTTCTAATCAGACTCACATTTGGAGTAAAGGGGTCACGCACAACAACCCGAGATATTGAGGGAGAGGTGTGGCAACAACCCTGCCGCAGGCTAATAGCACTCTCGTCGTGACTCAAACTGTAGGTTAACAATTACCTAGTTCAAGAGATCCACGGTGTTGTGAGGACATACTATAACCGTTTTTCATGATGATTCTAAAGGGTGCGCAATAAGGCAGGGTCCTTATTCCTTAGAGGCCCTTAGTCTCCCACAAGATCACCTAACGGAGTATTGACTCCAAGGGTTTGACGTCTACCAAGATCAGTCAAAAGACGAGTGGCACCCTTGGACGAGGTAGTGTGTCTTGAAGGGCACGTCGCATAAATGAAACATGGATAAAGGCGAGTGGCACCCTTGGAGCACGTAGTGCATCTTGAAGGGCATGTCGCGGTTCTAATACTAATGAGTCAATGAACCTAGGTACCTAGAATACAACATCTCATCTTGACTTGTTCATCTTTAAAATGAATGTTGTGTAAGTAATGATAAATAATTATAATTTCCCTTAAAAACTATTGTTAAAAAAGAAAATTGTTGTTTATGTGTAGACTTGTTAATTCTGAACTTAAATAAAAAGGGGAATGTCAAACATAGTAGGGAATCTAGTCTTTGAAACTTTCTAATTGTGAACTCAGCTAGGCTTTAAGAAATGCGTCAACGATTTAAGAAATGTAAAGGAATAAAGGGACACTGAGGAGCCTTTTTAGGAACGATTTTAGGTGGGTGAGGGAAATAGGCAAATTCAATTAATTAATTAATTGATTGATTTTCTGGTGCATCTAAGTGATTGGGTGACAAGTGTATGGAGGAGAATTTTCTTAATTTAAATTTAGTAAAAATAATTTAAAGAGGGTTTGACAACTAATCACTAAGAAAAACTCTATAAAAAGGATGGCGGAGGAGGAGCAGGCATCACGTCTGCTATGCATAAGGTTATGCTCACTGAATTTTTCTTGTGGGAGTTGGGATATCTAGCTCGGATAACGAATGGTAACTCGACCTTGCAAGGTGAGCTAGGAACTAGAATTATCGGGTATTGTTTGCGTGGCCCCTTTGCGGTTCGGGGGGGCTCAAGGGGAAGAAGAGTACCCCTAGCATTCACTGAGAGGTACCGGTGAAGTCTTAGTGGTTAGAAAGCGGGAGATGTACGGAGTGCAAGTGCCCTCTCCTTTCCTCACTGTCAAGGGAATTCTTACTGCTCGAACTGTAGAGAATAAAGTGGATCGGTGATGATGTTAACCCTTCGTTTTGCAACACGGGGTATTTTTATTCCTTAACCTTCACAAGGAAATTCAATTTCTGTTATGATCTGGGTAAAGGCGTCCATCGTCATTCTGCTTATTTTTGGGACTGGTCACTACCGAAGATTGGTAGAGGATACTCTCAATAGGTTGCTATTTACCCTAGACACTTCTCTTTTTCTACACAGTCCTTCCCTTCATTCCGCTCAGTTTTTGTCATGTGAGGGGTTTTTTAAATCTGGTACTTAAGCATTTAAATGTTGTCTGAGGCAGCGGGCCGGAAAAACATTCATTCCTTCTGTGTTTGATCCTTCGCCCAGCTCGAAAACCCTCCTTCCTCAACGTTTGACAGTTAATCCTCAGCGCGTAGATGGTCCTTTTACTCAGCGTCCCTCTGGTTTCTCCCATCCTTTCTTGCCAAAGGAATTTGCTCTCTGCTCATCATTTTTTTATGTTTCGCGTTTCATTTTTCTTTGCTGTAGCTTACCTTCAGGATTTTGGGGTTACCACAACAATGGAGGCGTCGTTGCATAGTGAAGGGGAGTGCATCCACTTGCGCCTCGCTCAAATAATTCATTCATTACCTTTAAATGCCCCCCAACGGAAGCAAGGTGCAAAGGAGTGGCTCCACGAAATTTGGGCCCAACGTAAGTATGTTCCATGGGCACCCTGGTCCAGGAGCCCCCTCACCTGCTTTAATTTACCTTCACGAGCTTCGATGTGAAGAGGCGTCAAACCCCGCTGTCATCTAATAATTTTATGAGAGTTGGTCATCCAATGTCTCCTCTGCGCTGAACGACGTCTAATGAATGCCAATTTCTTTCCCGCAGACATATTTAAGACAATGAAACACCTCTCCAACGGTTATGTTTTATTAGAAAGAGACTGGGCATTTGCTTTTATTGTTTTACTCAGCGAAATTCAGATTTCCCTTCCCTTAGCAATTAATTTTTTCTTTTTCCCTTCGTGGAGTGCGCCCTCACCTGTCGTTTTCGCTCCAGAAATTCATGGTGCCTAGCCTTTCGTTGATGAGTGTTACCTCCAGTAAGTTCGTTGTTGCGAGGCTCTCGTTGATGAGTTGTATCTCTAGCATTAAATTGAGTCGTTCTTGGGGCAAATTCCGTGGACCGTTCTCTTCGTCCAGAATGGGCGTTTCTTCTCTGCCAGCAAATCTTGACACCTTCCCCCTTTTAAATGACAACCATCTATTAGTGGCATGCGCCTGTCCTTTAATCCTGACAGCGTCTACAGGTTGCTAATTTTCTCTTATCAGTTATAAATTATTTCTTGTCCACCAAATTCGGTATAGTTGGAGGTCAGCGTAAGGACCCTCCCTTAATTAATTGCAATAGCTTGAGTGTTAGGTGTAAACTTCTGCAACGCTTATTTAAGTGGGGCGTGCCCAGGGTTCAAAATTGAACCCGTCAAAGGCCTTCCAACACGTCCCAGAAGTTTGATTAAAAATTTACCAGTCAAATAAAATGCCCTTTTTTATTTTTACCAGTTTTTAGGAAAATGCAAAATAAAATTTAAAATTTTGCATGAAGGGTTCAGTTTTAAAACGCATGTCATGCTAGTTTGGTCATTAATAATATCATTTAAATTTTTTAACTATGTCCGTACATAGAGTGCCGTCTAATTGTTCCATCATACTTAATGGAACTAAGGGGATGGTAGAAATTGGACCATGCCCTATAAAAATTAATGTAACCGTACCGACCGGTGAACGTTTGGATAAGCTCGACACTCTAGTCACGAATCCCCACACAACAAAAAATTTCATACTCGGTTATTGCCTTTAGTAAACCATTTTCTTTCAGTGTTCCAACTACACAACTTTACACAAGCCAGCGATTTCTGGATTTATTTACAACACAAAAATTCATTGGAATGTTGGACGTATTTTCTCTATTATTGCCTTAAATAATTTTCATTCAATTTTCCAACAACACCTAGGCTTTACACAAGCCGACTCTTTCTGGACGTATTTTCCTTCCTTGTTTCCCCACACAACACAAGACCTCATATGAAAGGACTTATTTTCTCTATTATTACCTGAACAATTTTCCTTCGATTTTCCAGCCACACAAGACTTTACACGAAATCTGGATGTATTTTATTTCTATATATGCATAGAGAAGGGCACAATAGAACCCACTTGGAGTTTGGACAAGGAGAAATGATGGGGAAAGGCGTTATTGTACTTGTGTTCTTTGTAATTGCATTATCTGTATCAGCGGCCAATGTAATAACTGTAACGCAGAAAATTTATGCTCATGGGAGGGTATTAGGTGCAGGAAACACATGAGAAGAGTGGTTCGCATGTCCCTTCAATTTTCAGGTTTGGAAGGTGCACTTTCACCAGCAACCTCTCCTTATCGCACATTTTGAATATATTTGGTGACATTTTAATAACGAGAATTCCACCAGAGTTTGGGCGGCTTAAAACGCTTAGATATTTTCAGCTAGGCAATAATCATCTCTCGAGTTCTATTCAAGCTGAAGTTATTGCCAATTTGAGTACGTTGGTGTTCATGGATCTTCATGGAAATATGCAGAGAGAGATAGTTGCACTATTGTATTTTCATGGGACTATTGGGACCAACAAAGTGGTTGTCTTATAGCTGCACTATGGTATTCTTTTGGAACTTAACTCATAGGAATTTCATGGCAACTTCCTTAATAGCTACATGTGACCAATAATTTGGCAACTTGTTTAATAGCTACCTGTGACCAAGAATTGAAGGGTGAAAGGCATTTGACATATGTTATGTTTCATGTACACTGGCATGTGTCATATATATGGGCAACTTCAGAGAGGTAATGTTGTGGTTTCAATGGGGAATTTTACTTTTGTGACGATGTTGAAGGCTATTCAAAGTATAAGATAACTTATTTTCCTTTAATATCACCCATTGTGATTGTTGTTGCAAAATAGAATATATTAACACAATATAATATGTTTTCTTTGAAGGAGGTTATCAATGGAACAACACCTTTGGGAAAATATATCATGGAGGAATGTGCCAATAGAATTCCACAAGCCACAAATGATTCAGGTGCATATCTATATCTCTTATGCATCATATATGAAAGGAGAGATTATGCACTTGAACCTGCTTTATTATTTTTCAATCAAATCATTGTGATTTTCCATCTTGTAAGCATTCTTTCTTTGTTTAGTTGGTTTTCTTTGTTTGGATATTGAGTCCCTAAGGGGACATGAGTACATCATTGGAAAGTAAAGAGACCAAAAAATGTCTCATATCTCTCTTTCCCCATAACTAAGAGAACACACTTATCAATGTGATAATGCTTTGCAAATATTTTGAGAATGACCCATAGCTCTTTTACCCCAACCTCATCCAAGCCTTAGATCAAGGAGACTTATCTTTTGTAGCATTAATTTCATTGTCTTGGTTTTTTATGTGGACCTATGTAGCTTTTGATGTTTGTATAGAAATGACGTATCTAGTTCTAATTTTTTGCAATTTGGCACTTTGAATATGCAATATAATATTTTAGTATACATCTTCCCTTATCATGGTTTCTTCCTTTGCCTATCTTCTAATGGATTTTAGAATTCTTAAATTGATTTGAAACTAACATTGTTTGTTGAAGAGTCCATTATTCTTGGACAAATGTAATATGTTTTATATTAAAGAGTCCATTGTTTTTGGACAAATGTGATATGTTTTATATTAAAGATATGTTATTGGGAGTTAATGGACTATGGTAACTTTTGCACTCTTTTTTTCCTTTGAGCTTTCAAATTTCACTATATATTCAAGTTTATTTTCTTCTTCTTTCAGTTTTCAAATTTCACTATATATCCAAGTTTGGACATAGAAAATAAAAATACAATGCAATTTGTGTGATAAGTTAGTTTTTAGTTGAAAAGCTAAGAGTTTTTTTCCTTCAATTTTGAATCTTCTCTTTTAACTTGTAGATTTAATATTTGTATAGATATTTTTCCAACTTTGAAATTTCTTGAGTTTTGTGGCTATGGATCTTTTAATTTTATAATAAAAAAATTTTTTTTAATCAAAGAAACTTGATGGTGACATTTTCTCATGTTCTATTCAATACAGACGATTAAATTTCAACACACATATATTTTGCATGGATATTTTGCAGCATGTAAATTTGAGCATTTAAAATAGAGGAATTTTAAGTTTCTAAAGGCACTCGAATTTAGAGAACAATTTTTTCTTCGAAATTATGCATTTTAACTACTGCATTTGCTCTATTATTTTGTTCAATTTTTTAGGATCATCTATAAAGTCACTTAATTTAATTCGCATCTTTAAACTTTGTAATATTTTTATATTAGAGATAAGCTTCGTTAAAGATGCAATATTTTATCCAACATATTTTTTTATGAAGTGTATACTTAATTTATTGTTGTCAATTGAAATGAATTTTTTTGGGAAACTTTTCATCTTGGAAGGGCTGCCTGATTATATACCCTTCTTACTGAAATTAGAACCTACCCTTAAAATTTGATCACTGGGCGTGCCTTCGTTTTTTTATAGGGATATGTGTTATAGCTTAAGATTCCTTTGGACAAATTTAAACGTGATTTACAAACGATTTTATATGTTATTTATTTATATGTGGATGCGTAATGGAAAAATGATGTCAATTAATGCAACAATCTTCCTTGTGCATGGGTAACGAAATTGAAATTCTGCCTCTGCTTAATTATTCCTACAAAATCACCTCACCATGAAGGTGTTAGCCAAGCTACTTGATATTGATATTCGCTTGCTTCCTGAGACTAATGTGTTGCCTTATTGCTGAAATCTTAGATCTCTCTCTCCAGAAATCTGTGAGTGTTGCCCGCTTACCACTATTTGGATTCAAATTTGGACGAGTTAGGTAACCAACATCCTTACACTATGAAACAATTGATAACTACATGTGAGCATTTAAATAGTTGATGTACGATGATCGTAACAACTAGATTTTTAGTTCACCTTTAATGTCATTGATGCATTGTTGGTTTTGAATTTGTACCCCTCGTGCTCAATGAATTTGATGTTGATGAGTGATTGTTCAAGATTTTTTCATGGCACCGTGGAATGATTGTTGTTGTAATAAAGAACTAAGTAGTTAGATTCTTGTGCCATGGAAGATAGATGATGGATTGATGGATTGAAGTTACTAAGACGCTTGAAAGGATGAATTTTTACCTTGTGCATTCTCTTATGGAATCATAATGGATTTAGTGATTCTTGCGCTTGGGATTTGTAATAATGATATCTTTAGATTTTAGAACTCATGCGCAAATGGATTCTTGTAATAAAATATGGTTTGCGCTATGGATTTACGTACTAAGTGATGTTCTCAGACTTTAGTCTTCTAGCGCATAATGAAAATTTATTATTGACAGATGACCGTATTCGATGACTCGGCCTTGCACGTCGAAAATAATTGACCATGACTTGCGCCCTGGATTTATTATGTTATCTTACATTTCCCTAGTGATATCTGATGATGGCCCTTATGATATGAATTAAACATATAAGATTTGGACTGTTATGCATCGTTATAAAGTGTGGAAGGTAATGACGTTGGGTTATGGATAATTATTGTGTTAATACATCGATATGCGAGTCGTGGTTCACGATGATGATGATTCAACATTGTGTCATAAATGATTATCTTACATTAATTTGTTCTGTTAATATATGGGAACGATGTGTTGATGATGTTGCCTTTAAGTGTGATGCGTATTTTCTATTGCAAAAAAAAAAAAATTGTCTATTATATTACGTTGGTTGGCATAACGGAGGGGACACTACAAATGGTATCAAAGCGGGTTCAACCCTGCAACTGTGGATCACAACGCCTTCCACTGAATTAAGCCCTTGATTAATACTTAACGCTAATTGAATTGTTAACCTGTCCATGAGGTAATCACGACTAGAGGACACTGCATAAATTCACGATGTGGTAACAATGGAGGAGGTGCAACGCCTCTAGTAGCACCCGCGCCATAGGGGTTCAACCCCCAAGGAGAAGAAAAAGTATTAAGCATGAGCGGATTTTCACGCGAGATGCGTTGGGTCTCACAGGGTTCTTCCAAGGAAATGTCAGAGGCCTTGACTAACCGTCTGTATTGATATAAGGCCAGGGCACTTGTGCCCTTGAGGGTCGACAACGCGCCCCAGCCAGTACTGGTCGCATTCACGGAAAAATCTAGTAGATTAAGTTCCCAAGTTCACGAGTGCCATGGATGGCTCAATTGCCGAGGCATGGCTGGAGATCAAGGCGATGTGCTTCGCGCATAGCGGTTATGACCTCCAGCACAAAGGTCTGCATAGGAGGTCTTCAGATAAAGGGGAGCGCTCTTCTATGGAGGAAGACGCTCATACCTCAACTAAACATGGTCTTCGAAGCCGTGTTAGGGGAACGGTTCGAGGAATGATTCCGGGAGAAGTAATTGTTAGAGGAATTCATCAAGCGCCAACTCGATGAGTTCAACACCTTACGACAAAGTGGTCGTATGGTGTCGGATTATGAGACTAGATTCGTGGAGCTACTTCAGTATACCCTGCATCTAAACACGAAGAAGCTGGAGATCAGCAAGTTCGTGACCGGTCTTAATTCCATATTTCGTGTGAAGGTGGGGATCTAAATGCCTCAGACATTACACGATGCAGTCCAGTAGGCCTCTTAGATAATGAAGATTTGACCGCGGGAGTCTGGGCAGGACTCCTACAAGATCGTCTGGACTGACAACATCTCGTGCATAACATCATCAGACATTGTTCATAACAGACCTCTTGGTATCAAGATCCATTTATAGGACCCCTGTTCATGACACCTTGACGATAGGTTTCTCAATAGAGGGATCCCTATAGGGGACCACCACATCTGCGACAACACTGCTAGCGGCTGTCGTTTAGGCTTGTCAGCAGAACAGACCATGATCTTAGGTTGGTGGGCCAACAACCTCTATTCTGAGGGCAGGAGTATTGGACCATAGGTGGGAAATGGAATTGTGGAGAGCCACCTTACCAAC
This sequence comes from Picea sitchensis, assembly GCA_010110895.2. NCBI lineage: Eukaryota > Viridiplantae > Streptophyta > Pinopsida > Pinales > Pinaceae > Picea > Picea sitchensis. The sequence continues at coordinate 17,362 of SNQJ01S0090211.1, read as the reverse complement.
AATATTGTCCGGTTGAAGGGGCTAGAGGGATCAAGGCAACAGGACACACTACCGTGGTGGAGATGGGAAAGGCTCATAGGATTCATGACCGCGATAAATACCCACCAGGCCGAGCACCAATCCATTGTGTGCGAGGTGTCAGGTGCCATCGCCAAACAAACTTTTTAGTATTTGTTAGACCCCGGTGCTACGGAGAGCTCTAATTATAGTACCGCGTTGAAGGGTTTGTGTAAGGGCATTCGACAGGATGAGCTTAGATTTGCCGATGTGGCTTCAGGTACTAATTGGATGGTTGGAGGAAGGGGTATGAACTGTCTCTTTAACCGGGGGATAGAATAATGAATTTTGACCTACGTCACGATCTTAAGATCTTATGATGACATGATCAATATGGACTGGTACAAATCGCATGATGCGATGCTCAATGGTAATATGAGGCGGTTGAGTTGGACCGACGATGAAGGACAAAGAAGTGTAATGATAGAAAGAAAATGGGGAGTATCCCTGAGGTTCATATCTTCCCTACAACTACAAGAGAGAAAGCGCAAGGATGAAAGTTATATGCATACTTAGCGTCAAACGTCAAGGGCATGGTGGAAGGATTATAAGACCTTCCGGTAGTACGAGATTTTGCGGACGTGATTCCCAAAAGAATTACCAGGTGTGCCTCCTGAAGCCAAGATGGAATTTACCATCGACCTAAAACTTGGAACTAAACCAATGGCAAGAAATCCTTATCGAATGGCAACCCCTCAGTTACAGGAGTTGAAAGTGCAATTGAAGGAGTTGATGGACCTAGGACTTATACGTCCAAGTGTATCGCCTTGCAGTGCTCCTGTTAATTTCATACGGAAGAATGATGGGTCGTGGAGACTCTACTTGACTACCATCTAGTATTCCTTGACGACATTTTGATATTTTCTCGGATGATGAAATATCAAGATGAAATTTTACGCTTGGTGCTACAGGTTGCGAGAGAACAAATTATGGGAAGCGGTCACAAAGCTATCGAGGAGTCATTGCTTAGGGAATGTTATCTCCGGTGAAGGTACTGCTGTGGATCCAGTGAAGATAGATGTTATTAGGGAATGGCCTACTTCGACGAACGTACTAGAAGTACGTAACTTTGTGGGTTTAGCTGGATATTATCAACAACTCGTCGATGGTTTTTTCGAAGATAGAAATCCGATTATGGAATTGAAGAAGAAGAACAAGAAGGTTGTGTGGACCGAGAAATGCATGAAGCCTTTCGAAAGCTCAAGGAGTTGTTGTTGAAAACACCGATACTGAAAGTTCCTGACATGGACAATGAATTCTTGGTGTGCACTGATGCATCCAAGGAAGTCTCAGGAAGGGTCTTGATGCAAGGAGGTCGAGTGATCGCTTATGTCTCAAGGAAATTAAGAAGGCGTGACAAGATATACGCGACGCATGATTTGGAAATTTTGGTTGTTGTGTATGCCCTGAGAATGTGGAGACACTACCTGATTGGATGGAAATTTGAACTAAAAATGGATCACTTTGGTTTACAACACATTTTTACACAAAGCAACTTGAACGTGTGACAATGGGCGTTGGTTAGAAATTCTTAGCGAGTACGATTTCAAGATTACCTACATAAAGCAAATGGTGAACAAAGTGGCAGATGAATTGAGTCAGAGACCATGCATATTTTCGTGACACCTCTTCAAACGAATATTCGTGAAAAGGTTCTAACTCTACAATGTGACGATGACTGGTATAAAGAGGTTAAGGAAGTTATTGCACGAGACACCATGTTGATACCAAAATTTGAGGGATTTACGTTGGACAATGACGGATTAATGAGATACAATAATCGGATTTACATACCTCCCAATGAAAATAGAGAGGTTGAACTTAGACGATGCTCAAAGAGCAGTGTACATGGATCATCTTGGAGTCACGAAGATGAGGGCAAGGTGTCTAGGACATCAACGTGTGAAGGATGAACATAGACATACGATATGATTACTACAACCACACACTTTTCCAGAATCGAAATGGGAGGTCATTTCGATGGAATGTATTGTGGGGATGGCCATTAACAGCAAGGGGGCACGACTAGATTTTCGTGATAGTTGACACTCTAACGAAGAGTGCACACCTGTGTCCCTGTGCGTATGGCGCATTAGGCACCAGGTATAGCTAGATTTATATCAGCAAAATGTTGATACTGCAAGACGTACCAAAAAAAATCATATCCGATAAGGGAATCGATGTTTGCAAGACATTTTGGACGAGTTTCCCAAGAGGCCTTGGGACACCACTGAACTTTAGTACAACATGTCCCTGAGATAGACAAGTTGACCAAAGGAATGAACCAATTTTGGAAGGTTGTGTTGTGTATGTGTGTGTTGGACCAACATAAACATTGGGAATAAATATTTCCGTTGGCCGAGTTTGCATGCAACAACAACCATCAAGGTACCGTTAAGATGGCACCATTGAGTTTCTATGTGGGCGACTGTGTCGAACGCCTTTGAGCTGGGATTGAATTGAGGATAGGTTCCTCCTAGGACCAGAAACGATCCAAGAAATAGTAGCACAATTCCAAACGATAAGAAAAAGGGACGAAAGAAGTGCATGATCGACAAGAGATTTCTTTCGATGCGCATAGTGTTGATCATTTATGAAGTTGGCCTATCGATTAGCCATGCATGATTCATGAGGAGTATGCATGATGTTTTTCTTATATCGGTTGTGACATTATGTTTGTGACCCTACGCATGTGATTGACTTGAGTTCTTACAGGTGTCGTGCGAGGGTGCGCTCACGGCGGAGGCAAACCGCATTATGGACCATCACCTTCAAAAGCTACATGGGACATTTATAGACCAGACTTGGCTACGTGGGAGGACGCATATGATTTGCATCAACAATTTCCTTTTGTTTGATAGCTAGACATTTAGATAAGGTGAGATACTTTATTTCAGCACTTGTACGGTGAAACTTCAGGACGAAGTTTAAAACAAGAGGGGGTGTATGTAGCATCCCTCTCTTGCACACTCCTAATTTGACTTATTCTTTGAGGGCACTTGTGTACAAGTGATCCGGTTCATTATATGATTGATTTTTTCTCTTATGGATTATGATGATGTTGTGGATATGATGATACTTTATTTGATTATATATGTGCTGACATGTGGTATTGACTGGTTTCTCCTGAGTGTGCAGGAATCTGGATAGATTGAGGATGTTGATGGCATCGATGGACCTCCATGGGCTCTAGATCGAGTTAGGAAGTGGACTGTTTGTGGTTTGAGTATTCTGTTATTGGATATGTGACATATGACTGATATATTATGATGTTTTTATGGATCGTTGACATGTTTCGTTGATGGATGCAGGATGAAGATAACTTGTTAATCAGACTCACATTTGGAGTAAAGGGGTCATGCACGACAACTCACGATATTGAGGGGGAGGTGTGGAAGCATCCATGTCGCAACGTACTAGCACTCTTGTCGTGGCTTAAACTGTAGGTTAATGATTACCTAGTTCGAGATATCCAAGATGTCGTGAGGGAAAACTATGATAATCACTCACGATGATTCTAAGGGGTGCGCAATAAGGCAGGGTCCTTATTCCTTAGAGACCCTTAGTATCCCACAAGGTCATCTAACATAGTATTGACTCCAAGGGTTTTGCGTCTACCAAAATTAGTCAAAAGGCAAGTGGCACCCTTGGAGCACATAGTGCATCTTGAAGGACACGTCACATAAATGAAACATGGATAAAGACGAGTGGCACCCTTGGAGCATGTAGTGTGTCTTGAAGGGCACATCATGGTTCTAACATTGGTGAGTCAATGAACCTAGGTACCTAGAATACAACATCTCATCTTGAGTTGGTCAACCTTAAAATGAATGTTGCATAAGTAAAGATAAATAATTATAATTTCCCTTAAAAACTTTTGCCGAGCGTAGTGAATGTAAACCTAGGTCTAAGTAGGACATGTGAACAGAAAGAAAACTATTTGGACATTTAACAAAGGGGGGGATAAAGAAAATTCAATCATAAACAATTAAAGTAAAATTTTAATGAAGGATTAAATCATTAAAAAGACAAACTGTTGTTTATGTGTAGACTTGCTAATTCTGAACTTAAATAAAAGGGGAAACTTAAAGAAAAAGGGGAATGTCAAACATAGTAGGGAATCTAGTCTTTGGAACTTTCTAATTGTGAACTCAACTAAGATTTAAGAAAGACGTCAATCATTTAAGAAATGTAAGAGAATAAAGGGACACCGAGGAACGCTTTTAGGAACACTTTTAGGTGGGTAAGAGAAATAAGCAAATTTAATTAATTAATTAATTGATTTTCTGGTGGAACTAAGGGATCAGGTGACAAGTGTACGGGGGAGAATTTTCCTAATTTAAATTTAATAAAAATAATTTAATGAGGGTTTGACAACTAATCAATAAGAAAAACTCTATAAAAATGATGGCGGAGGAGGAGAAGCAACACGTCTGGTATGCGTAAGGTTATGCTGCCAGATTCTATCTTGACTGAATTTTTTTTGTGGGAGTTCGGATACCCAGCTCGGATAATGAGTGGTAGCTCGACCTTGCGAGGCGAGCTCGGAGCTAGAATTCTCGAGTATTGTGTGCGTGACCCCTTTGCGACTCCGGGGGCTCATTGGGAAGAAGAGTACCCCTAACGTTGGTTGGGAGATACCGGTGAGGTCTCAACGGTTAGCAAGCGGGAGTTGAATGAAGCACAAGCGCGGGACAACCACTTCGGATCCTTGGCCTTCGGTTACGGTACGCGTGTTAAATTTTCATTTGAAAATAGTTTAGAATTTGTATGTGAAATTATATATTGATGAAAATGGTAATGGTTCCCTGAAGTTGGATGTGTGTGCACTTGTTTATTGTTCTGATAATGTCGAGGCCATGGTTAATTTAAAAGTTGGCGTTTTCACTTCACTTTTGCTACGTCCTTCTTACACTTTGTGCTTGAGTGTTTTACCTCTCGTTCGCTCAGCTTGTGAAACTCTTTTTCTATCTTTGTGCCCTGGATTCTCTTATTATTTTGCACCTTCTTGTTTTCGCCCAGAATTTAGCTTATGATCTAGATGCATTTGCTCCACTGTGTTTTGCTATTCTCCGCATTTTTGTGTCTGCGTCTTGGATTCTCCTGAACTTTACGGCAAAAATGCGTGGTTGCCCATACTTGGCGTTATTGTTTCATTGCTCTTACAGTAAAGTCACCATCTCCTTTCCTCACGAAATTCTTACTGCTCAAACTGTAGAGAATAAAGTGGATAGGTGATGATGTTAACCCTTCCTTTTTAACGTGGGGTATTTTTATTCCTTAAACTTCACAGGGAAATTCGATTTCTGTTATGATCTGGGTAAAGGCGCCCATCGTCATTATGCTTATGATCTGGGTAAAGGCACCCATCGTCATTATCCTTCCATTTGTGGGACTGGTCACTACCGAAGATTGGTAGAGGATACTCTCCCTGGGTTGCTATTTACCCTCGACACTTCTCTATTTCTACAGAGTCCTCTTCATTCCGCTCAGTTTTTGTCATGTGAGGGGTGTTTAAAATCTGGTACTTAAGCATTTAAACACTGTCTCAGGCCGCGGACTGGAAGAACACTCGTTCCTTCTGAGTTTGACCCTTCGCCCAGCTCGACATCCCTCCTTCCTCAACGATTGACAGTTAATCCTCAACGCGTAGATGGTCCTTTTACTCAGCGTCCCTCGGGTTTCTCCCATCCTTTCTTTCCAAAGGAATTTTCTCTCTGCTCAGTGTTTTTAGCTTACCTTCAGGATTTTGGGGTTACCACAGTAGTGGAGGCACCCTTGCATGGTGAAGGGGAGTGAGATAAAATATGTGAAACAAACACACGGTGAGGCTACGCTCACTTCTCTATTAATTCAATGAAGACGGATTACATCCTTATATAGGAAAAGACTCGACCGAGTCGGTTACATGCAAACCAAAGACAACTAGACTCTTAACTAAGAACCGACTCTTAACACGCCTACAATTGACTCTCGCAACTGAAGCTTATAACTAATGCTTACAAATGACACTTTCTCCATTATTTCCAAGTGAGTGCATCCACTTACACCTCATTCAAATAATTCATTCATTACCTTTAAATGCCCCTCCAACGGAAGTACGTTCCATGGGCACCCTCGTCCATGAGCCCCCTCACCTGCTTTAATTTACCTTCACGAACTTCGATGTGAAGAGGCGTCCAAACCCCCTCTCATCTAATATTTATGAGAGTTGGTCATCCAATATCTCCTCTGTGCTGAACGACGTCTAATGAATGTCAATTTCTTTCTCGCAGACATATTTAAGACAATGAAGCACCTCTCCAACGATTATGTTTTATTGGAAAGAGACTGGGCGTTTGCCTTTATTGTTTTACTCAGCGAAATTCCGATTTCCCTTCCCTTAGCGATTAAGTTTTTTAAATTTTTTTTTCCCTTCGTGGAGTGCGCCCTCACCTGTCGTTTTCGCTCCAGAAATTCGTGCTGCCTGGCCTTTCGTTGACGAGTGTTACCTCCAGCAAGTTCGTTGTTTCCAGACTCTCGTTGATGCGCTGTATCTCCAGCATTAAATTGAGTCGTTCCTGGGACGAATTCCTTGGAGCGTTCTCTTCGTCCAGAATGGGTGTTTCTTCTCTGCCATCAAATCTTGACACCTGCCCCCTTTTAAAATTACAGCCAGCTATTAGTGGCATGTGCCTGTCCATTAATCCTGACAGCCTCTACAGGTTGCTAATTTACTCCTATTAGTTGTAAATTATTTCTTCTCCACCAAATTCGAGATAACTGGAGAGCGTAAGAACCCACCCTTAATTACTTGCAGTATCTTGAGTGGGTGTAAACTTCTCCAACGCTTATTTAAGTGGGGCCTGCATTCGTTTTTCTTATAGGGATATGTGTTATAGCTTAAGATTCCTTTGGACGAATTTAAACCTGATTTACAAACGATTTTATTTGTTATTTATATATATCTGGATGCGTAATGGAAAAGTGATGTTAATTAATGCAGCGATCTTCCTTGTGCGAGCGTAACGAAATTGAAATTCTGCTTAGGATTAGGTTTTCTTGCACTTGGGATTTGTAATAATGATATCTTTATATTTTATAACTCACGAACCAATGGATTCTTGTAATAAAATATGGTTTGTGCTATGGATTTACGTACTAAGTGATGTTCTCAGACTTTAGTCTTCTAGCGCGTAATGGAAATTTATTATTTACAGATGACCGAATTCGGTGACTGGGTCTTGTGCCTCGTAAATAATTAACCATGCATTGCGTCCTAGGTTTATTATGTTATCTTACGTCTCCTTAGTGATATTTGATGATGGCCCTTATGATATGCGTTGAACTTATAAGATTTGGACTATTATGCGTCGTTATAAAGTGTAGTGGAAGGAATTGCGTCCTAGATTCATTATGTTATCTTACGTCTTCYTAGTGATATTTGATGATGGCCCTTATGATATGCGTTGAACTTATAAGATTTGGATTATTATGTGTCGTTATAAAGTGTGGYTAGTGATATTTGATGATGGCCCTTATGATATGCGTTGAACTTATAAGATTTGGATTATTATGTGTCGTTATAAAGTGTGGTGGAAGGAAATGATGTCGGGCCGCGAATAATTATTGTGTTAATACACAGATATGCGGGTCGTGGTTCACGAAGACGACGATTTTGCATTAATCTGTACCATTAATATATGTGAACTATGTGTTAATGATGTTCCCTTTAAGTGTGATGTGTATTTTCTATTGTAAAAAAAATAAAAAATTGTATATTATATGAAGTTGGTTGTCGTAACGGCAGGCAGGGACATTATAAATAGATTCCCCTAAAACAATTATACCTTATTCTCAAATTTTCATCCGCTAATGGTTACTTCAATCATTTTCCTATTTTATTTTAAACTATTGGGACTAATTGGTTTCACTAAAACCATTATATTTTATTCTCAATTTCCCATCCCTTAATCGTCACTTCAATCATTTTCCTATTTTCTTTTAAACTACTAGGTGAAGGGAACTCCTGAAGAGTCATATTTGTAAGGTCTTTAATTCATCATATAATTTTCTCCATTCCTACACCAATATTCTCTTAAATCATATTTCATAGCAATGTAACTGTCTTATAAAGGGATTAAGTGGTATTGGTTAACAAGGAAAGTGGAAAAATCTGGAAATTAGGTTTAGAAATAACATTTAGATCCTATGTAATGTTTAAATTATAAATCACTTACTTGTCCAATATGATATTAGCTATTAACATTTGTGAACATAGTTACTAAGTTGTCTCATTTTTTGGAGCCTCATCAAGCCTAAAGTAGAAACAATCTCTAGAAAATGTCATTAATAGAACTCTAAGTTAAAGAAAGTTTGCAAATTCCACTTTCCCCCAAACTTCTAAAAAATGTTGATATGATTTATAAGCATAGCAGCATAGTACAAGAAAATACAAGTCGTTACAAGATCACGACCAATGAATAACCCAAAACATTCTAGAAAGTCACTTTTAAAATACAGATACCAAGAATAGTGAACTTTGTGTTTTGGTTGATTTTTTTGTATGATTTATAAGCATAGCAACATAGTACAAGAAAATACAAGTCGTTACAAGATCACGACCAATGAATAACCCAAAACATTCTAAAAAGTCACTTTTAAAATACAGATACCAAGAATAATGAACTTTGTGTTTTGGTTGATTTTTTTGTAAAGGCTAGTGTCAAATGTCCACTATGAGTAAAATTTCATACATAACAACGAACAAAATCTTGGATTCACGTAAAAACTAGAAATTGTTGAAAAGAGAGGTAATTAAAATGTAAAATGAGGAGTACTTAGAACAATAACTCATGGTTCTTAGCAAAGTATACTTTGATTCTACTATGGTGATTCACATCAAACTATTGTTTCTTTCAAAATAGGTATAGTCTATATAAACTTAAAAATGTGCTTGAGAATAATTTCCTAACACTCAAAATTTAAACTAATAACAAATTATCACAAAGACTCCAAACAATTTGACTATTTGGAAAAATCATTTTCATGATAGAATAACATCAAATAGTAATAGAGTAAGATACACATACTCAAATAGGCAAGGGCTTATACAATTTCAAGGTAATAATTTTGGCAATAAAAATGATCTATTGACATATTTTAGATAATTAATTTATTAATTTTTTTCTAAAATACAACTTTAATATTTTATTATATATAATAATAATACTAATCTATTTTTAAGGTCACCACCAAAGGAGACACCAAATTGTTGTATGAGACCTCCTTCGTCCACTATTTTATTAGTAAAGTCTACGGAAGTATACATACCCTATCCCCTCTGATATATATAGTTAAATATTAAAAAATTTAAAATGCTTTCGACTCAAATGACAATTTTTAATTAATTACTAAATTAAACAATAACATTCATTTTTTTATTAATTATTAAATTAAACAATACTATGTCGTGAAGAAATAAAATTTAAAATAACCGACACTTAAGGATATAATGAATTATTAAAACTATTAACCAATATGTTTACAAGAAAACATTAACATGAAAGTAACTTAATATCAAACACATTCCAAAAAGATATCTACAAGATGCAATTCATAGGTAAAGGTTCTTCATAAACTTTTAAAGTTTGAGGATGAGTTTTTTTGTTGCCACATCCTCTCACTTCCTTGACGATGGTACATCATATCCATATTCACTTGGTTCTGATTAAAAAGGTCTTTTGTTTGTGTTTCTTCAAACTCAATATTGTAATGAATTTCTTAGTCCTAACCAAAGCCCAAAAAACATCAAATCAGGTTACGATGGAGATTTTTTGAAAATGTGATGGATGAAATGTGCTTCATACCCATTCCAAGAAGCCAAGAAGGTCAACCAAACATTGATAATAATACTTTCACTTGCTTGAATATTGTAATGGATTTTTCAGTCCTAACCAAAGTCCAAAAAAATATCAAATCAGGTATTGATGGAAATTTTATCAGGTCTTGATGGATTTTTTTTGAAAATATGAGGGATGAAATGTTTTTTTAAAAATGTGATGGATGAAATGTGCTTCATCCAGATGCCTACCCATTCCAAGAAGTTCAACCAAACATTGATAATAATCTAAATCAGGTGCAAGGCCATAATCCAATGTCTTGCACTTAAATATCTATTTGTTGCATTTGAGGAGAAAGTGAAAGACAATCCCTAGCATGTCTATGAATTACATATTTCAAAATCATCACATTCCATGAAGTCACAATTCAACTTGACATTCGTATACGTCCACATTTGGCATACATGTATGTTAGAGAATAATGGAAAAATTGAATGTATGTTGTTACAAAGCGGTTCAGATCCGTTTATATCGGAATCTGTTTAACCTGCTCTGCTGCTATATATATGTATTGTTTTCTTAAGATATTGTAATACAAAACAGATTCGTGTTATTCATGTGCAATGACTGCTCTCATGATTTCTAATTTGGTATCAGAGCTTGCTCTGGCCTAACTCCCTCACGGGAGAACCAGGAAGATGGAATAATTGAATGTCAAATCTGTGTACAGAGGTTAACGTAGGTGTGTGAAGTTTTTTGTGTGTATTAAATTAGAGGAGATTGTTGTGTGTGCTGATTTCGTGACATATCTAATTTCTAGCGCGCGAGAGGGAGGCTGCGATCACTGGAGAATCAAATCGTCGGTGTTAATATAAAATTGAATTTATTGTTGAGCCAATTCACTGGAATTGTCATTATTACTTGATGTCGTTCGGCATACAGTGAACTTCTATTTGCCAGTAAGAGGAGGAAATCGCCAGATCTGAAGGAATCACTGTGCGTGTAAGAGAGCTAATTTGCTGTCTGTTGCCATCGTGAACGAGGGACGCCGATCGTGAAGGACGTCTGTCAAGGAGGAGACTGGAGCTGCCAAGAGGGAAGCCACAAATTTTCAATTTCAGAGGACGCTGTCAGTGTTAGGAGAATAGGGCTACGTGCTGCAAAAAGGAGTTGTCCTCTTCACATAGAAAAGAACCTGCGAATTGAAGAAGAGACGCCGTCTAAACGTTGTCCGGTTAAAATGGCAGATCGCCAAATTGTTGCAAGCATGTTCATTCTGCTGTGACTTTGACTGTCAGCTACAGACGGACTGCTTGTCTTTTCTACAGTTTTCTACTGATATATATATATATATTTATATATATTTGTTTGTAGGTGTGAGTGTGTTATTTTATAGTGTAGTGTGAAAACATCAATGATGTAGAACCAATTATTGAATAGACTTATATAATTCAAATTGGTGGTTCTCCAATGCGTGAGAACATATCACTAATTTAATTGTCTAAGTTTGTTTTAATTGATGTGACCCGTGCTCCGGGAGTGTCAGTTACAAGTTATTATTATGCAAGGTCAGTTGTTTAATTGATTGCTGAAAACATTTCGTACTTAGATCGCTGTCCTATATAACTGTCGAAATTTTTTCTTCAGGGGAATTTCACAGATGGAAGTGTATCAATAAAATAGTTGATTCTTCAATTGTCCTTCGGGAGGTTGAGAAGCATCGGTTTCACAAAGAGTCCCAAATATGGTTAGAAGCATTTTGACTTTAAATATGTCGATGGAAAGCTCGAAGATGTGTGGAGAAGAAAGAGGCGGAGAGCAGGATAATTCTTGATTGAGTTTGATCATTTGGGAAGACCAGATCAGATAGACAGGTGAAAGTTCAAGTGTTATAATGCTGGCATTCAAAAGGTGTGTTAGAAAATCCATTTCTCCATTAAGGAGGTGTTAGAATAATGGAAAAATTGAATGTATGTTGTTACAAAGTGGTTCAGATCCGTTTATATCGGAATCTGTTTAACCTGCTCTTCTGCTATATATATGTATTGTTTTCTTAAGATATTATAATACAAAACAAATTTGTGTTGTTCACGTACAATGGCCTCTCATGATTTCATTTGTGTTATTCCTGTGCAATGACTGCTCTCATGATTTCTAATTATGTATACATTCGTTGGAATATTGTTTTCGTTGGAATATTGTGTGAGGACCTCAATTACCAAGTGATACCGGAAGAAGAAATGGGGTCTTACACATTATCTGCCATTCTTATCATGTAAAGAAGAGGGCCAATGACCACTTGGGTCGCTTTCTTTTTCAACAACTTCTATGCTCATCATCATTTTTGACAACAATCCCAAGAGGAGAAGTTTGCAGACATTGCATTGCGCTTTCGTAAAGAAACTGCTTTGAAGCTTGGAATATCATCATGGTACTATTAGTTGTTGGTTGTTGTCATACATTTATTAAAGATCGTGGCGTCACTGATCCACGGTACCTCGCTTTAGATATGAAGAAGTTTTGGTTAAAAAGAGCCAAAGAAGTCGAGGGTTTCAATTTGCTAAAGAAAAACTTAGGTAATGGGTGAAGGTAATTAAAGGTTGTTATTAAACGTTTTAAGTTTTAATTTTTCTTTTAATATTTTTTATTAATTTTGTATAAAATTTGGCCACTAATTATTAAAGTCAAAATTGTATATGTAAATGGAATTTTTTTTTTACTAAATTTGATAAAAAAATCCAAAATTATATATGTAAAAGGAGATTGTTTTTGCTAAATCCTATACAACATCTTATATTTCTAAACATTTTAAGCTTTGTTTTTTTCTTTTAATATTTTTTTATTAATTTTATATAAATTTTAGTGAAAAATTATTTGTAAATATAAATGTAAATTTTTTTTCTTCCCAAATATTTCTTCACCAAATACAAAAATCTTTCCATTAACTCGTCCTTCACATGCATGCTCTTCAACAACACTTCAACAACAAAGTGGAACTGAGCATGCCAAGAATTGAAAAGCGTTATCAACATTGGAAATGTATATTGAGTTACCCGGAAATGTATGATTTTAAGAAGGCATATCTGCCCATTCAACAAATTATTATACCAATAAATAACTAGAAATGAAACTAATAAATAATAAATAGAAATGAACCTAGAAGTAGGTTTCTAAGAGTATACGTTTATGGTAACTAACTCTGACAAAATCTAAATAGTTTGGTTATTGAACTATCCATCCAGCGCTCCAACCACGGCTTCTCCAACTACACATTTCCGTATCGCACTTTTTTGACGCAGCTCTACAGGTGAAAGCGAGCGATGACATCTTTAGCTGCCCTCCTCTCGAATTCTTTATATTGGTGTGAATGCACCTTGGATGGATAACATGCCCCTTTCTTTTAAGCCCAATTCTCCTTCTTCTCTTGGCAGCAGCAGACCTGACCGATACGCCTCTCTTTCTGTTCTGTAAGGCCTCTAAGCACGCAAAAACTAGCATGAAAGTAGATCTATTACGACAAGCGCGGTTGTTCGTATTTCATTTTCTTCTTCCAAATCTTAGAAATCTCAATCTCAAATCTCTCTCGAGGATAATCTCTTTCTTCCCACAATCTTAAGAGTAGGCATCCGGGACAGCTGAAGCAAAATTTAGCATCAACAAGTAAGATTAAACATCCATAAAACTAAGAACATTACACAATTGACAGAGCGATTTATGTGGAAACTCAATACGGGGAAAAAATACGGGAAATGATAATCCGTATTCTTTTTATTAAAGGGAGAATCACAATAGCCAACCATCCTCTCAACTCATACACACAACACCTCAGTATTGCCTCTTTTTCTCATACCCTGACTACATATTGCACTCTCACCTCTATGAGTATGCTTGTATATAGCATCTCTCAAATAGTTAGACTAACTGATTATAATTAGATCAACCAGCTACACAATCTGTTCACAAAAGAGTGCGTGCATGAGCATTCCTAACATAGTTGCATGCATGTGCATGTGACCGCATGGGAAATTCGTTGGCATGTTTCAAACAATCTCCACCTTGCCACTATAGGTGATCCTTCTGTTTCTGTGTTTGAAGCACACATTTCCATGCTCTTCACTTGGTTTTTCCATGTGTCTACTGACAACACCAACTGCATGTAAATTGTTAACCATTTCTCCATTGCAATCATCACACTTCCTACTAGCATATAATACTTGAGACATATAACCCTTTTTTTCTTCATCACTTAGGACATAAAACTGAAGAAAAAATTACAATGGAAAGCAAAAGGGATTTTACGGGTTTCACATTATTCATACCGAATTTCCTAAGTATCTTCACCACATACTTCTGTTGTAATAACCAAACTTACCATCCTTACTGTCTCTGTGTATTTCCATGCCTAAGATTTATTTTGCTTCTCCCAGATCTTTCATAACAAACATCCTAACTAGACGAGCCAACATGTTAACCTTAACCATGCTTGTGCTTGCAACAATCATAACATATAACACCAAGATAATGAATATGCCATAAACACAATGGTTATACTAATTTCTTGTAAAATTTGGCTCACCATGAATGAATCAGACATCTTGTACCATTTGCCTAGCATGCTTAAGGCCAGACAATGATTTTTGAGTTTGCAAACAAATCTTCTGTTGCGATTCTGAGCTAACGGTTCTGGTTGTTCCATATACATCCCCTTATCCGAAAAACTCCATGTAAAATAGTCTTAACATCTAGCTATACTATCAAAACCAATGCTAGCACAACATGAATAGAAACAAGCTTTTAGAAACTGGTGAGAAAATTTCATGGAAATCAATACCTTTCTACTACCAACCATGCTCTGAACCTTTCATATTTTACTATGTTTGATTTTATAAAAGGACATTCATCAAATATTGCATCTATGTCTATGATGATTCTGTGGGTAGTAGGATCCCACGGTCTTGACCCCTTAACATCATCACCATATCAAAGATCTACCTGTTTGATCTGGGTCCTACTTAGAAAGATAATAAAAAACCATAAACATCACAACCAAATAATTTCACATTTGAGTAATTACTAGATGACGTGTTCATACCTCTTCCTAAATCTTCCTGTCTTTTGCAACTGATGGTGACCAAGTTAACAGATAGCACAACCACTTCTATGAACAATTATTGTTGCAACTTGGCATTACTAATCATGCCTATTCGATCCCAACTTCCTTGCAATACTTTCCAAGTTCCATGGATACGAACCTACCTTCATCATATATTCTCAAATACTTGATTGACTTGCCAACACATCAACCTTTCTACAGACCCACCTTTCTAAACTAGACACATTCCTCCACCTCAAACTTCGCATTTGAACAACCTTGACCAAATCCGACCAAGTCGACCAAGTAAGTCTTCATCACTTACCTCCAGGACCATTTACAATGGAGTTCACCAAGCCTTTTATAGGCTTCATTATATACAATTCATGGACACAATACCACGAGATACCCAAAAAAACATGGACCCGAAAAACCACCTGTGTTGACCTAAAAACAGATTTAACTCATTAACTCTTTCACAGAGTTCAGACTAACTCAACATACATGCCCCCTCCCTCCCCCCACATATTCAATATACCTAAATATATGTCCAGAATTTTCATAGGTGACCTGATAAACTAGGGGTACACATGCCTATCTAGGTCTTACAAACATATGCCCATTTACATGCAATCAATAATTTTTCAACTGCAAAGTAAATACATTTTTATTTTTTTATTTCACGGTGATTCAACCATCACTGCATTGCACCTTCTATGTGAACACAGGTGGTGAAACACAACAGACATACAAAACATCATCAACCATATCTGTAGCTGAATTTGCTTCTTTTGTGGAGTCATATTTGGATGCTTGTTGTCTTTTCCAACAATCCTTCTTGAGATGCCCAAATTTTCCACATAACCAACATTTTATCTTACCCTTACTGGATTTTATCTTAGACCTAGCTGTACCTTTATCATCTTGCCCTTCTTCTATAGATCGACCTCTGACCACCATTGCTTCTGTTGTTGAGGTTTCCTTACTGGATCTTCTCCTCATTTCCCGAGACAAAAGAGCTCCCACAACAATGTCATAATCAATGGCATCTGTTGAGCTAAACCACATAGTTGTGACCAAATGATCCCAAGACTCAGGAAACAAACAAAGTAGCGTGACCGTCTTGTCCTCATATTCGTACTTTACTTCCATACTAGATAATTGAAAAATCAAAGTATTGAAAACATTCAAGTGATTAACAATTTTTGTATCTTCTTTCATCTGCAAGTTGTACAACTGCCTCTTCAAGAATACTTTATTCGTCAAGGACTTTGTCATATATATACTCTCTAGTCTCTTCCACAAACCTATTGTTGTCGCCTTTTCAGCGATGTTAAACAACACTTCATCTGCCAGACACAAACAAATGGTACTGAGAGATCTTGCATCCAGATCTTCCAAGTCCTCATATATCATGCTAGTCGGTTTCTTTGTCTTTCCAGCCAACTCCTTTTGCAATCCTTGTTACACAAACAAATCCCGCATCTTAAGATTCCATAGCATAAATCTATTCCTACCACTGAATTTCTCCACCTCAAACTTAGAACTCTACATTTTTTCCATTGGCACAAAACATACCCAAACCAAATCACAGCTTCTAATAAACCAGTCTCTTACCAAAAAAAAGGTTGAAATTAAAAAGGCTTCAAAAAATATATATTGAAAAACGGTTTTTTTCCAAAACATAAAAGGTCCACCTTTTACCTTTTACCAAAGGATCCACCTCACCTTTTATATTCTAAAAAGATCCGCTTCACCTTTTTATATTATATCTGACCTTTATTAAAACTCACCTCCATTTAATAATACATCATCCACTCATAAATTATTTGCCTTTTAAACAATACTTCATACCTTGACTTCTCAAACCATGCAAATTTTTAAGATCGACTCTCCTTAGAAACCTTTGAGGTAGCGTCATTTTTGGAGATAGCACTTCTTGAATGTGTAAGGGGAGCACAAGGTTTAGAGATCAACGCTCCTTGAGAGTCGATGGGGAAGCGTCGATTTGTCAGCGCTCTATGGTGCACAAACCGTGTGTTCCTCTAACACTACCTAGGGAGCATCGACGACCTGCTACTCACTTAATAATTCCTTCTTGTGCTCACAAGAAACCTACACACAATCCGCTTTGGCTCACCTATGGAACCTACTCTACCATCTCTAATACCACTTGTTGGGAAGCAGAAGAAAAGAAGAGCATCAACAAGCAAGATTAAACACATATAAAACCAAGAACAACAATCACACAATTTACACACTGATTTATGTGGAAACCCAATGCGGGGGAAAACCACGGTAAATGATAATCGATATTATTATTATTCAAGTGAGAATTACAATAGCCAACCCAGGCATGTAACATCCACGTCCCTCCAAAGACCAGGCAATG
>SNQJ01S0090210.1:33037-54059 GCA_010110895.2 Picea sitchensis | reverse complement strand
CTTCAAGATGAAACTCATGCTCCAAGGGTGCCACTCGCGTTGACTTTTTTCTGGAAGTTTGTCCAACCCCTTGCAGTCAAAACTCCATTCGTTCGACCTTGTGAGAGACTAAGGGATTCTAAGGAATAAGGACCCTACCTTATTGTGTGCCCCTTATAAATCAACGTGAGTGATTTTCTCAGTATTCCCTCATGGCATTGTGGACCACCCAACTAAGTAATCGTTAACCTACAGTTCTGGCCACGGCGGGAGTGCTAGTAGGTTGTGACAGGGACACTGCCACCCCTCTCCCTCAATATCTAGTTTTTTGTGCAAGGCCCCTTTACTCCTTATGTGAGTCATATTAGCAAGCATCATCAAACCTGCATCCACTGACAAAAATAGTGTCAAAATCCATATATATGTGTGTGTGTGTGTGTGTGTGTGTGTGTGTGTGTGTGTGTGTGTGTGTGTGTGTGTGTGTGTGTCATATGTGCATAATAATGAAATACTCAAACAATACAATCCACTCCTTGACTCAATCTGGAGTCCAAGGAAGCGCTTTGATTCCACCGACATCCATAACCTGTCATGTGTCCTGCACACTCAAGACAACTTATCAAAATCACATGTCAACACACATATATATACATCAATAAAATAAAGCATCTATGACACCTCAACATCATCACATATAACCCAAAATCTGAATGAAATCACAATGTTCCATACCTGGATCAATTGCAAGCAAGTGTCCTCAAAGAATAAGTCAATAATAGTATGCTCAGTAGAGAGGGATGTTACATTATTTTTAGTATGCACCAATGTGTATATTATAGTAAAGGAACCGATGCGTAAATAATATTTAGAATCCTGGTGCGTCTATTAAACTTAACACACCAGTATGTAAATTATTTTTAGTGTCCCGGTATATATTTCAAACATGAGCACCGTACAATTTTGAAACAATAAATATTATTATTGTACATTATATTGTTTACGGAACGGTATGTTTTCTCAATACTATGTATCGGTGTGTTATTATAATTAACATGCATCGGTGTGTATGACTCCTCAAAACGTGTCGATGTATGTATTATGTCATGCACTGTCTGATGAGTTCAAAAGAATACAATGCACTTATATGTATACAATTTAATTCATTCTTTTTTACAAATTTTCAATTAATCATTTCAAAATCAAATATTTTTTTATAATAATATTGTTTTACTTTTTTGTTATTGCATTTTAATATAATGATTGCATTAATGTGTTATCCAACCAATTAAACCTTTTTTGTTTGTAACAATGTAAATCATTCACATATTAATTATTCAAGAACACAACATTTTACAACATTCGACAATGCAATTAAATAAGAAACCCTTTTAATACATATGAATAAGAGACCCATTGTCATACAAAAAGGGACAACGTAAAGGTCTAGTACAATAATCAAATTGCAACCAATTTGTAATTGCTACACTTATTAGTAACACTTCCTCATGCATTTGGGACAATATGTCATGTACATTAAACAAAATTTCCGATTTTTAGAAGCAAATATTCCAAAACATACAACTTGCAATAACATTCAATTATATTGATTGGAATTAATTAGTGGAACTGTTGACATTGCTCGAGATGTGTGTATGCCTCATTTATTCGTCATTTGTAGGTGATATTGTAATTTGGTTTTTTAACATAATGTTTTCATGATGATATTGTTTTTTATGTGCCGCCCCTTCATCTTCCATCTACAAATATAGAAATAAATTGTAATAAGTATATCTACATTTATATATCTAGTAGGATATACATGATTGTGTAAATAAATAAATAAACATACCTTAGCACCAAGTCTTTCATAAACAATACACATTCTTTTTAAACTATGCTTCATGAATTCTCTCATAATCTCCTATGTTGGTTGCATTCCATACTTTTTTTGCTGCATGTTTAATACGATATGACAAAGCACAGTCGATCTAATCAATATAATTTTTTCTTGTTTTTTCATTAATTATAAAACAAGGGAAGCTAAAGAACATACCTATTTACAAATTGTTCAATTAAACTTTCCTGACGATGGGTTCTCGTATGGTTGAGTCGACAAATGAGCCTTATCTCACCAAAAAGAGAAAGGGGAAAGAGACTTCCCTCATGTGGAGTCATCATGCAAGCTAGAAGTAAAGGGATTTGGGATCAAATCTTGCCAAAGTGTCGTTAGGGAATGAAAGAGGATTCAAAATCCTTCCTAAAAATGGTGCCAAAATTTGTTATTGCACGAATTGTAGGTTGGAAAAATCCCAACCTAGTCTACAAAGGTGAGACAACTATGGGAATACCTACCCACTATCACCTTAGATAGGTACTCTCCTTACTTTAGTGAAGGATAAATCCTACAAAAAGGGGGGAATCTCGGGTGACCCCAGGGGGAAAAGAGATAGAAAGTGGAGTAATGGAAGTTGATTCCCCTATAGGTCAAAATCAGAAGTGGAGTATGGTTTGTAAGCGAGTCTTGTGGATGGAGAGTGGTTTCCAAAGACTTGGGTACCTTTACCAGAGTGTTACACATGCCCGATACAAGACAAATAATTGAGATACAAGCCTAAATATCGAAGGGACAAGAAATTGAAGCTTGTTTTCCTAAATTGAAGTAGTAAATAAATGTATATATCAGCAATGAAATATATTTCTTACTACATAAATAACCATCAAAAGAATCAAATATTTATTGGACAATGAAGCACTAAACAAATAGTTAAATCTCCAATACTTTAGCACAATCTTTGATGGTCAATTAGGGCTGATAAATGTTGTTTTCATAAGTCTATTAGAGTAGCCTTATGGCTGTAGCAAACAATTTCTATAGAAACAAGATTCAACCACCAACAATTACAAGTAAACCACCTAAATGATGCACAATGATTAATAGATCATTATGGCATCTCTCTGGCAAATTATGACGGTTGAAAAGTGAGTAAAAGAAAGAGTTTTAAATGAGTTTGTTACAGACTTAATGGTTGTAGAATAAATTTATAACAACAATAAGATGTACTTGGCCAAGTTATATTCCCTAGTGGCTCAAGCAAGCTAGAAGCATGTAAATTTGATTCCACTTTAGACAATTGAAATATCTCAACAAAACAATTTATCCAATGCAACTATTTTGTTTCTCCAATGCAATTTTCATATTAGTTCTTTGAATCTATTGGGTAAAATGAGTATTGGTTATTCGAATCCACAATATCTCTAGGGTTGTAATTCGTGTTACTCCCTAGAGCATGCATGACCAATAAAGGTTAATCTAGGAAGGTGTAAGCCAGTTTACTCCTCCTAGCAACCTTGTAAAAATGACTTATCAAATTGCAAATCAAATCGACCTTGGTGGAGGGTGTATGCCCTTATACTTCTCCAAGGGTTTTAGACAAGTGTAGCATGAAACAAGAAGAAAAAACCAACAAAATGCAGAAATTTCCTTACCAATTTCACAAGATAGCAAGACCAAACCCTAGTTTTCCAAGATAATTCCACCAATATGCAATAGAACAAACCTCCAAGAGGTGTGCACCACCTTAGCTCCAAAATATACCATAAAAATCATCCAAAAATGTTGCACAAAAGAAATATAGTCCAAAATTCCCAAGTAGGGCGCAAATTTCAGCCAAGTAGTCTTCTCTAATGAGAGAGGTATATAAAAATGAAATGATCCAAGCCTTAATTTATACTAATCTTATAAAAAGTTTTTGTCCACATAAAATTAGGGTAAACCACAAAACAAGGGGGTCACCCCCCTTAATTTATCCCCTTTACATTTTTAATTTGAATTTTGCACAAATAAAACCCTAAAAGATGACATCATGCCCTAATTGGGTGATGTCTTGGTACTTTTGGAAATTCGTTGAGAAATAGGAGGAAGTTGTTGGGCCTCTAAAGGCCTTCCCTTAATGTGATAGGGTATTCTCCATGATGAAATGGATCCTCCTCATCACAAGGTGCCAACTTTCCATCAAATCATCATCACCACCATCAAACCCTAGCCCTATTCAATATGATAAGCCCCAAAAGTGTGGAGTAAGGCCTTGAAAGGCAAATCGTTGGGCTAGATAAGGCTAGGTGTCAGCTCCAAAGTCTCCTCTCTTGCTTCCAAAGGAAACATCCAACCTCTTTATTGCCTCAAAGTCTGGGTCATGGCATCCAACCTGTGGGCTTCCTACCCTAGTGAAGGCCCAAGCTAGGCTTGTTCCTCCAAAACATCCATCAAACAAGGTCCTGCAAAGACAGATGAGTGCACCCTCCAAGGGTCTCAAGTAAAATGTTTCATGGAAAGAAAAATCACATTTTATACAAGAGCCACCTAAAAATGTGCATCAAAACTAACTTATCAAATCAAATAAGTGCTCAAAGACCCTATGCAATTTTCCAAGTTTAGGTATAGGATTGTTGTCAAGGTGACCTATTGGGTGAATCATTACTTAAATCAATGAGTGTTTCCTAGGTGGACCCTTAATAAGCCATGTGAAGAAGATGAAGTGGATGGGGGTAAACCCTATGGGCATGGGGTTCATGACATACAGGGGTTCCTATTGTCTCATTTATGGGTGCCTTTTTAGAGGGTGTGCTTCGCCTTCATTTTCAATGAATCCTTTTTCCAAGCCCATTTATTTGTCATTAATTAATTAAAGTACAGAACAATTAGGTACTCCAAACAGTTAACATAAAACTTGGAGGAAATACCACAATAACATTTGAATCTGGAGGTACACAGAGTGCCATGTTGGTAAAGCAAAGGGTATAACACACTTGTGTATATCCCTCAACATGTGAGACGTTTATATATGTCAAAATGTTTCTTGCAAGTTTTTGATTTTTTAGGAGAAACATTTCATATTTCTCAAGACCTATTTGGGTGAGCATCTGGAAGGTTATAGTTTTGGATATTATCTTTTGTCAACTACATTCCCTATGGGCCTTCATCCCCTTCTTCCCATGAAATGAGGTACAATCCCTTCTTGGGTCAGTACACCCAAAAACCCCAAAAGACAAGAAAATGAAAAGGATGAAGTGTGAAAAATGATAAGTATGATCAAGAATGGCATGATGACTCGTCAAGTAGGCCTCCTAGTAGAAAACCCATCCCCAAGGGTGACCACTTACTAGAGCACAATGTCAACAACCAATGTGAAATAGGGAAAAGAGCATAATTTCCAGGCATGCATTCTATAATCAAAAGAAGATTTAAATACAACATATTCAAATGCCTCAAGTATTAAAGTGATACTTACCACAATACCTGACTTGTACCTCTTGGAGAAACACCCATTGTCTTATGTAAGCAATCTAATGTGGTGAATGTCATTGTGACGAAATGAGGATGTGTAGTGGTGAAGTGGGTCTCTTTATGTGCATGTGGATATTGTCAGACATTTATCTCTCGATACTCCATGTCTGCAACCCGAGGGCCTCAAGACATCATCTCATTAGTTATTCCTAGAAATGGGGGATAACAATGCATAAGAAGAAAATTGGTAACTAAATATTATAGAATCTAAAGGAATTTAACTTTCATAGTGTGGATTTCATTTTTGTTATCAAATCTGTTGTGATGAACTATTCCAGTGGAATATCCACAACAATTTACAGATCATATTGGTATCAGAGCTAGGTTTTTATTTTGGGTATTTTTGGGAAGTTTCCATACCTAGGAATCAACTTAAAGAGAAGTCATGAAATCCCTAGCGATAGAAGAAAAGTATGTTCATAACAACCCTCGAGATCTAGCAAAAGAGAGATTTGAGAGGTTGGAATCCCAGGTTGTTGACATCAATCGCAATATGAACCTCCTCATGGTAGCTCTAGCCAGCAAGCTCAGACCATTCAGAGATGATGGAGGCTCTAACTCAGAGATCAGATCAGAGGGGAAATTGGGAGTTAAAGAATACTCAGGAAAGGATTCATGGAAAGAATATAAGAAAGAGCATCCAAGTTCGAGTGTCATGAACCCTTTACAGTCCATATTCAATATGAAAGAGAAAGTGGACATAAATCCATACCAAGGTGATATCGATGCAATAAAACTAAATCATTAGCTGTAGCAACTAGAAGTTTATTTTAGCGTTCACCATATAGATGAAGAGTAGAATATTACATTTCTAGATTGAAGTTATAATGCCATGATTTAACCTAGTTGGAATTCCATACATAAACACTTAGGCTGGAGGGTGATCTTCCAGTAAATAGGTGGGAGGATTTCAAAACCCTCATCAAGTCCCAATTATACCCTATTAGAGATGCAAAGGACCAATGGACTGGTGGCACTACTTCAAGAAAAGGCAAGGGAAGAGCGAACATGAGTACATCATTGAGTTCAGAAAGATGGACATCATGTTGGGTATCTCTCCCAACAACCCATATGTACTCCTCAAGTATCTGGGGGGGTTACATAGTCATATACGAAAGCATGTGATGCTCTTCAAGCCAAGGACAGTGGATGAGGAATAGTACCTGGAAAACATAGGCCAAAAGAAGGGGCAGACAAGAGGTTTGAAGAAAAAAGACGAGGAAGATTTTAAGGAAGGTAAGAAGAAGAGGAAAGGGGGGGAATATAAGAATATAGAAACCAATACATATCAATGCAAATATCCCAGCAGCCATTTCAATCATTGTGACATTGATGGCCACACTGAATAAAAATGTTGGAAAATGCATCCAAAGTTGAACCCGAAGAACCGCAAGAAGGATGGAAAGAAAAAGAGTTTTTTTATCCACAGATTCAAGCAATCAAGTTGAAAGTAGCTCGAATGTGGATGAAAATATTGTCTTCGCATCTGTGCAGAAGGAGGTGAATCTGAGTATCCTTCATCACCAGGAAGAGAAGGAGATGACCAAGCTCCTCCACATAAATATTCAAGTCAAGAAGACCAATATTGATGCTATGTTTGACTCTGGTTAATAGGATAATCTCATAGCAATAGATCTAGTCAGCAATCTTGGATTGGAGGTTCGTGATCATCCTATCCCTTATTCCTTGGGTTGGGTAAACAAGGATGCATATATAAAGGTAACGAAATAGTGTAAGATTAAATTTGTTATAAGTGTTGATTTTATTGATGAAGTGGAATTGGACGTAGTACCCCTTGATGTGTGTGGAGTAGTGTTTGGAATCCCTTACATGTATATGAGGGATTCAATCTTCATGCGAAGAGCCAACCAATATCAATTAATCAAGGATGGGAAGTCCTGCATCGTCAACGTGCATAAATGAAAGTCAAATATGTCACTAGTAAGTGACAACCAAGCCAAGAAGTTGATTAGTTCTAGTAAGAAATATGTTTTTCTTTTCTTAAGAGAAAATCAGTCCGATGATGATTCAATGAGAGTGAAGGAATCCCTAGAGGGGTGTACTAAAGAGAAGAAACACCAATTGGAGGATTTGTTGCAAGAATACAAAGGAGTGTTAAAGGAGCCTAAAGGGGTACCACCCAAGAGGGATGTGGAGCATGAAATATAGTTATTTCCAGACTCCCCATTACCGAATATTGGGTTGTATAGATAGTATGTTCTAGAAGTGAATGAAATGAAGAAGCGGCTACAGTAGTTGTTGGAGTAGGGTGTGATTCGACCAAGTACCTCACTTTGTAGGTCACCCATCATAATTGTTTCCAAGAAGGATGGGACTTGGAGAATGTGTATTGATTACAGGGAATTGAACAGGATTACACTGAAGAATTGATACCCTCTAACAAGGATCGATGATTTTTTGGACCAGTTGCACCATCTCAAGTAATTCATTAGTTGGATTTGAAATCAAGATATCACCAAGTACGAGTCAAAGAAGAAGATACCCGAAAGAATTCCTTCAATACAAGGAAAGGTTTGTATGAATGGTTGGTTATGCCATTCACTTTATGCAATGCACTAGCTACGTTTATGAGACTGATGAATGATGTTTTTCACCCTTATATAGATTCATTTGTTATTGTCTATTTGGATGATATATCGGTTTATAGTGCTACTTGGAAGGAGCACATATCACATCTTATGCAGGTGTTAGAGACTCTGAAGAAGCATGAGTTTCTGGCCAATATCTACAAATGTGAGTTTGCTCAATATTCTTTGGTGTATTTGGGGTATGTGATCGGTGGAGAGAAGCTCAATATAGATCCTGTGAAGATGGAGTCCATCATGAAATAGCCAGTTCCTGAAAATGTCATTGAAGTTAGGATTTTTGTTGGGGTATCACAATATTTTCATAAGCTCATAGATTCATTTTTAGTTGTAGTTGCACCACTCCATGCCATAACAGCCAATGGTAAGAGTTTCCAGTGGGGGGAGAATCGAAAAAAGGCGTTTGATGAGACAAAAAGAAAGACCAGTCAAGCACTAGTGCTCGCACTACCAAACTTGTATAATCCCTTCGAAGTGGAGACAAATGAAAGTGGGTATACCATGGGAGTAGTATTGATGTAGGGAGGAAGGCCCATCTACTATCATTCTTAAGTATTTCATGGGGTGGTTCTCAACTACCCTACCTATGAAAAGGGAATATATGCCTCGATAGAAGCTGTCAAAAAGTGGAAGTGTTATTTGATGGGAAAGGAGACCATAATCCACACATTTCACCATCCACTACAATATTTGGAGGCCCAGAGTAAGCTACAACAAACCAGGCATTACAAGTGGATGGGGTTTTTACATAAATGTTATTTGGTCATAATGTATGTGAAGGGTAGCACAAATAAGTTGGAATACATGCTTTCACAACCACCCACATCCACGATTACTACTTCAGGAACTCCGATGCGCATGGATCCTTTTATCCATGATGCATACAGAGAGGCATGTAGAGAAGATGATGACTTCAAGGAGGTGTTTCAGCAGCTGCAAGTCCAAATTCATATAGAAGAAGGTGACAACAAATCAGACTATCATTTCTAGGATGGTCTACTCTACAAGCTTAGAAAGCTTTGTATTCCTAAAGGTGAACAATTGCAACTTATCATAGAGGCTCACACCTCCAAGTTTGTAGGACATTTTGGTGTTTGGAAGACATTTTCCAACTTACATAGGTATGTGTACTAGCCTAGAATGCAAGAAGATGTAGCACAGTATATTAGAGGATGTATACTTTGTTGTACCAGCAATTCTAGTAACAGGAAGAAAGGTCTATACCATCCCTTACTTGTACCCACTCAACCTTAGGAAAGTATTTCCATGGATTTTGTGGGAGGTTTACCATCAACCACGAAGGGAAATGACTATCTGTTTGTGGTAGTTGATAGGTTCAGCAAAATGTGCATTCTCATGCCTTGTAAAAATATCATCAATGGACAAGAAGCAACAAATAAGTTCTTTGAACAAGTCTGGGTGCACTTTGGGATACCAAGGAGCATAATATTAGACAAGGATACCAAATTTATCAATGCATTTTGGACTACATTGTGGGAGAAGATAGACAATAAGTTGAAGAGGTCTACAACATACCATTCACAGACGGATGGGAAGATAGAAGTAGTCAATGGGAATTTGGTGCAACTTTTGAGAGGTTACAATCATAAGCATTTGAATACCTGGGATGAAAATATGATATATATATATAGCACTGTTATAATAGAGAATTCCACACTTCTACTAGTAATTCACCTTTTGAAACTTTTTTTTGGGAATTTTCCACCTTCACCCTTAGGTGTTGTATATGGATAGGGAGGAGTGAGGGGGTACCTCACAGGAGATGCATTAAAAGAAAAAAACAAAATTTTGAGAAGATTATGAATATCCATTTTAAAGTACAAGAGACACTATAGAAGTCATAAGAAAAGTACAATGCTAGACATGACCATCACAGAATAGAGAGAACATTTAGAGTGGGAGACTGAGTATGGTTACAGTTGAATGAAGAAAGGTTATAGGGTCCTAGTAAGAAGATCAAGGCTCTGCGGTATGGTCCTTTTGAGGTATTGGAAAAGGTGGGAGATAATTTCTACAGACTCGGTATACCCCCATACATGCACATTTACATAGTAGTGAATGTGTATAATCTCAAACTCTATGAGCCTTCCATGTTAGATCAAGAGGAGGAGCAGGTCCTACCTTCGATATAGGACTTAACACCAGATGCTTAGGTAGAATTAGCAAAGGACATAGTTTTGCAAAAGTGGTCCAGAACTACAAGATAGGGGTAGCATGAACTTTGGTAGATTAGGTTGAAAGGACAACTTCCAAGAAAAGAAAAGTGGTACTAAAGGGAGAAGGTAGAGGAAAATTTTCCTCACCTCATTCAGTAAAATGTTTGGGGACCAAAAGCCTCCCTAAATGGGGAGGTATGATAAATATTGGATAATTATATTATTTTTCATCTATCTCGATGCTTTCAGAGTGGAAAATTTTGGAGGAATTGTCTTGCAGGGTCATTTTAGTGGCATGTCCCAATTTGGAAAATTGGGGTCCAAAACCTTCCAAATCCATTTTGAGGCATTAAATGGATTTTTTTTAGTTTTTGGTTTCTGGAACTTGTGCACACCCCCTTGATGGTGTTCTACACTCTGAGACCTTTCCAATAGTGTCGACCATGCATCAATCAAAGTTTGTATGCAAAAGTTATGCCTCTTGCAATTTGACCTATCGTGTTGACCACCATGGTACGAGAGGATGCCACGTCAACCCCCATTACTCATGCATATGGGGATAGCCATGTGAGGAATTTCAAGAATATTCTAGAAGTTTCAAAGCCCTGCCACAATTGAGGGTTGAGGAAGTCAAAAAACCTACCCCTATATGGCTACCAGGCTATGTTAAATATTGGGCCACCAGGAGGAGAATGGGTTCCATTCTATGTTATTTTTTTGTTCCATAGAAAAACATAACAAATGGGAGTGGGAAATTAGAGAGGATAATAGAGAGGGTTGATGTTCTTTAGCAACCTAACAGGCCACAGGTCTCAAGTAACTCCATAGAGAGTGTCTTCTCCTTTGTACTTGCATTATTTCCATAACAGATAAAAGAGAGCAAAGCAACCACATCTTTTAGATGGTTTTTCTCCCGTAAGGGGTTCCTAGAGAAAATATTTGTATTATATTGTGGATGCTGTGTGATTGTACTTCATTTTTCTCTATTTTCTGCATTTGATCTATTTCATGCATATGCAGAAAATCAGTAACTAAATATTATGGAATCTAAAGGAATTTAACCTTCATATTTTAGATTTCAATTTTATTTATCAAATCTATTGTGATGAAATGTTTCAGTGGAATATCCATGGCAGTTTATAGATCAAATTTAATTCCAATGAAATTTCAATGAATGTTGTCTTTACATTCGGGGAAATTTTTATGTTGTGCCCCCACAACAGCCTCCCAATTTTCTTGTCTTAGCCTCTATCCAAGACAAGAAATTGAGCCACCCTTTAATTCTTCCAATTGGAACCTCGGACTCTCTCTCTTGTGAAAATAGCTATGCCTAAGTTCTCCTCACCTTACCTCGTTTTACCACTTTTGATTACTCCACGGATCACTTATACTCAATGATCCACACTTTGGTGAGTCCCCTCTTCATGCATTGGTACATAGTGTTCTTACGCGTGCATCCTTCTTCCACCTTTTCATTGACACACCACTGGTTTTCTCATTAGTTCATCGTCTACCTCCATTTGAAATTGGCTAACATGTTATCACGCTTCTGCCAAACCTCACTGAATCACATCTTCATCATTGGTGAAATTTTCATGATCAATGTCGTCTCATCGATATTGGTCACATTATTATTGTGCGCATGCCTTTCACTAGCTAACTCAATTCTACTCACGTCGTTGCATCACAAAATAGTGACGCTCTCTCCCTGTCGCTACATTACATTGCTTATTGATGAGGTTCACCTCTTCTTCCCCACACACTGCTCGTTGACAAGTTTCCCTCTCATGTCGCAAATGCATCAATGGAAGGATGTCGACCCCTCATCATCGTCGAGCACATCGAGGACAATCTGCTTCCTCTCTCCAATGTTGATCAGGTTAGCATAGCCTACTTTCACCTTGAGGCTTATCTTGTTCCCCTTCCAGCTCAAATCCCTTCTTGTTGCATTCATCATTCAATATCCTTACATTTCCAATCATTAATCTCTCAATGCCTATCTAAACAATTGATCATTAATTTCCTATCTCAATTGATTCTCTTCATATCACAGTCATAATCAATTTTTAGGGTTCCTAGTGGTTTTCTTCATGCACATGGTACTAACTTGTTTGTTTTTTGTTTCTTGACATTACAACTAAATATCCATTATGGAAGCCTCACCTAGCATCAGATGGGTTAATCATAAAACCTGCAGGTCTTGTGTCAATTATGAAATGCACTTTGGGAGAAATTTGGTCCTTTCATCTCCTAGACAGTATTAAACGCACTAGACGTAAGTTGGAATTTTTGGCGTATTTATAACTTTTTTCTATTAATTCATAATATCAGTATTAATGGGTGGATTAAGAGCTTGTACATCACAGATGACCCAACAACTAAAAAAAATAATTTTGGATGAAGAACCAACGAATGCGGGACCCAAACTTTCATTAAAAAACACCTTTGGGCGCAATTTTTCAGCATCCATCAAAGTGAATTTTTCATCTATGAAACATGATAATTTTATTATTCTCTCCATTATGATTCCAACGTAACTGATGGAATCAAAATACAAGGTCCGAAAGTACCAAAATGATCATCTAGGATTTCCCATCAGGCAAGCCTCGATAGTCGTGGCCATCATTAGAAATGGATCCACTCAAATAATAGATCAACATGTTCAATTATCTTGATATAAATGTTTCTCTATGCTATTCGTATTGAAAAAAACAACACCTCAATTGGGCATCGTATGAGGAAGATACAGGCTTTTGAACTCAATCTCTCATTGTCTCTCGCCAGTTCGACACTTAGAATTTTTCCAATTTTTCTTTCCCCATAAGGAGGAGTTCCCTTTAACTCTACTGATCTGCTCGAAGGAGTTCCCTTCAACTCTTTTGAGATTCTTGGAGGAATTGCCTTCAAATCCTCTGAGAAAATTCAGGGAAGTTGTTAAGAAAGTATCTGAGCAAGTTTGGGGAAGTTGTTAGGAAAGTCTCTGAGTAGGTCGTAGGAGTTACCATCAACTCCTCTGGGCAGGTTGGAGGAGTTACCATCAACTCCCCCGAGCAGGTTGGAGGAGTTAGTTCAAACTCCTCTGAATATAATAAAACCACCTTTCATAAAATGGTCGTAACTTGACTCGGGTGTCCATTTTACGACCTGTTTATACCGTTGGAAAGGTATTTCCGATATCTACAACTTTATAGTTATGTTATTTCATAAATTTATAATGCATGGTACATGTATTCCAGCTCATATGAGTTTTCTTCAAAGCCACCGAGCAAGTTTGAGGAAGTTGTTAAGAAAGTCTCCGAGCAAGTTCAGGGAAGTTGTTAAGAAAGTCTTTGAGCAGATCAGAGGATTTACCATCAACTCCTTCGAGTAGGTTGAAAGAGTTACCATCAACTCCTTCGAGTAGGTTGAAAGAGTTACCATCAACTCCTTCGAGCATAAGAGAACTGTCTCTCATACACTGACCATAACTTTTGACTACGTTGTATGTTTTGTGACTTCTTTATACCGTTGGAAAGGTATTTATGAGCTCTACAACTTTGTAGTTATGTGATTTGAGAAATTATTAATTTATGGTACACTTATTCCATGTCGGAGGAGTTAGTACTAACTCCTTCGAGCAAATCATAGGAGGATTTAGTACTAACTCCTTCGAACACAAGAAAACCACCTTTCGTAAAATGGTCGTAATGTTTGACTCGGGTGTTTGTTTTGTGCGTTCTTTATAACATTAGAAAGGTATCTTCTAGCTATACAAATTCCTCATTATATTATTGAATAAATTCATGACCTATGGTATAATTATTTGTGTATGAAGATATGACACCTTGTTGACAACCTCGAAGAACACCATAACTCAAATACGAGTAGAGGAACCATGAATCGAACTCAGGGAAGTTTATAAATGATACTTCAATTATATTATCCCTCATTTATTTACATTCAAATTATTATTCTTGATATTTTATTTGAAGTTAATCTCATCTATTGTATGTTGAATGTTGTCAGGTACCGAGCGAAGGAGGATCACGCTCAACATTCTCACGATGGAATATACAACTAAAGAAGATGAAGGAGAGATAACGAAAGATGTCGTGGTGATGGAGGAGCAACAAAGAAAATATCAGGAAAATTATGAAGCGAGGATCTATAAATCCATGGTGATCAACTGTCAAACTCGAGACGATGAACATGCCCCCACACACAAATCTAGTCATCATGATGTGCAAGACACATATGGCTGAAATCCATGTTGACCCACTAGCGCTAGGAGACAAATTCGAAATGTAACCATTGTCCTTATTGCTCATCATTACAAAGAGGATGAGGACAAATGTTGGAAGACGAAAGGTCACCCAGGGAGATGAAAGGCCAAAGGTATTATTAAGCCTCAATAAATACTAGAATAGAACCCAAAGAAATGGATTTTGGCTCTTCAAACATTGTACACCTCTGAACTACTTCGGGAATACAGTGTCAACTAAAATTGGAGATTTTTCCTAAGAGTTTTCATGTACTATTATTGAAACTGTTAATATGGAGAATCCCTCAAGACCAACTTTTGAGTGAGAGAAGGACTTGCATGTTTTGTTGTTTTGCTACAAACTATTTCAAGAAGAATGTCTATTGTTCACATGGGTTGTAAGAGCATGTTTGTTTATGGACTATTCTGATGCAATATATGTATTCTTGTAGTTTTCTCATTCTTTCTTATATTACATGTCCTGAGAGAATGATATGCTAATGTATGTGATATAGTGACTTAGACTATTCTGGTTATATATTCTTGTGCATGTGTTATCTGAATTTGTTTCTTCATTTCATCTATCTTGGTGAAGCCATTGGTAGATTTAGTTTCATGCTATAGCTCATTCACTTACATTAATTCGCTCCTATCTAGGATAGGTTAGATTAGAATTAGATTAGGCTTGCATTTAGATAGTCTTCATCTACATATTTCATTTGCACAACCACCCATCACTCACCCTCATCGATGGACCGAGCCACAATCGGTAGAACCAAACTAGCAATGGTTGTCGAGCCATAATATGGATGGGTTCCCTATTCCAAATGGTGAGAGGTCTAATTAGGACTTCTTACCAGGGAAAACCCCTTACTGTTGTTGGGAAAATTTGGACCCGTCAACAAAATTGGCACTAGAAGGAGGGTCGGATGACAAGCCTACCCACATGGATTCATTTCATCTAAATCTTAAACATCCCATGGCTCCTCCCCAAACCTCTGTATGGGATGACCATTTGAGTCTTACAAGACCCATCGAGCCCATCTTAATCAAGACTGTTAATCTCTTTTCAAATCCCAAATTTGATGGTGAAGGACACGTCTCTGCATTCACACATCTCAAATGATTTGACATCACTCGACGAAATATTAAGATTGTACAAGATAATGAAACATGTTGATTGCTCATCCTCGCATTCAAAGGGAGAATTAAATCTTGGTTTAGTACATTGCCAACAAGATCAATTCATAGCTGGAAACAATTCATGGAAATGTTTATCGTTGCTCATGAAAATTATGTTTATGATGAACTCGTTAATGAACTGGAAGAAATCCATAGGCTAAAGAATGAATTTGAGAATGATTTCTTTCAAAGAGTCATGCAGATTTACTGTATATTTCCTGAAAGGGATGAACCCTTGGGCCAAGAAATATTTGATTGGTTTTCATATCTTATTTCTATTTCTGAAGAATGTGATCTAAACGATCAAGTTGTCTCATATTCACAGAATTTAGATCCAACCACAAATGATATAGGGGGTATAATCTTCAACCAACACTCTGACACAGCTGCAACATAATCTTTATCAGTAATCCTAGACCCTATATCCCTAGAGTGTGAACCATGTAATGATCCCCCTTCCAAAAATCATGATCATATTTTGGTCTATGATGAATCTCTTACCGAGGAAATCCCTTCATATTCAGAATTTGAAGATCTCCATGCACTGTATAAAAAGATATTCAATGATTATCATCCATATGAGAAGCCATCTATTTATCATGAAAGGTTGAATGATATATCAGATCAGGAAGAGTKCCCAACCTTAATCGATCAAACATTCATTCAGAATGACACTTCATCCAGGATGTATCACTTTGAAACCCCTTTGCAATCTCAATTTCTAGAACATGTTGAATCACAATTTAATCATAATGATCATGTTMTTGATGACTATTGTTTTGTTCCAGGATTGAGTGTGGGTACCCAATTATCATTTGTTGATCCTTCACAATCTGATATTTTTTACCTTGATGCACATATTCTAMTCACTGCAAATCTAAAATATGCAGATCACAATGAGTTTGTTGATGCTCATGAAGAAATTATAGCAAATAGAYAACCCATCACCATGCAAAGAATAGGAAACATTGAGTTAATCCAGGAAATGTTATCATCTCAATTTGCTCTAGAATTACATGTTACTCTCTAGGAKAAGATACATCACCTATCCATGGATTCTATACCAATACTCCAACATGCCTCACATGATTTCATTGACGTCATAGGAAAATATTTGGAGCTATCTTCCACTCAATGTTTCCCTTAGACAATCCACCATTATCTCTCATCTCAGCATGTAGAGAACATGAAATTTGAACCCAGGGAGATCTACATTGACAATGAGACACTCCAATTTATATTGATGATTATGTCAAGTGCCTTTTGTTTTACTTCTACCCCTGGGATGAACAATATCACCTACTCTGAAACTCCCTTATAGAGTACATTGCATGAAATTTTCATTCATGAGCCTCTCCAGGTATGTATCTCATTGTTGATTTCCTTCCAACAATCATATGATGATGATTGTAAATTTTATGATGGAATTGAGTCATGGTTGGAGGAATCTTACATATCTGCATATATCGTGAATCATAATTCCGCTAAATTTAACTTGTTGAGTTCAGAATTGTTTGAATCAATTCATCCTATCATTCATCTCTCATTACTTCATTCTCTGCAATTGGCCTTCAATCAACATGTGATTGAAGGTTTGGAGTTACTTTATTGGCTTCAATGGCACTATGCTTGTACCTAGCTTCCTTTCAGCCAGTGTAGGTTAGGTTAGAAATAGGATTAGCATAGCCACCTTACTTCCTTTCTTCTTGTATAGCTTAGATATTTGTTTTTATTTTCATCTGAATAGCATAGGTTTAGATTTGTTTTTTTTTCTTCAATAAAGACCACCAACTATCATTAGCTTAATTTACAGTTAGTGGTGATTGCTTTTGTTTAATTTCATTTTCATCAAAGTTTTTTTTATTTTAGTGTAATGCTCTTCATTTTGTTTCACTAAAAGTTTGTCTTAATCTTGGTTTTCCTTTGTCTTCATGAGGAAACCATGTGCAGGAATTCTCTGAAAAGTTCAATTGCAAAATTCACTTTTCTCAACAACATCTACCCTGACACTGATAGTTGAGTAGTCGATCACCCCAAAATGATGAATGATGCAGGAGCATTGCTCCACCACAACAGCACGTGAGGAGTCAGCGCATCAATGCATTCAAGGAGGGAAGAGAGGCGCCATACCTCTCATTTTGAACCTAAATTTAAAACTTTTAATGCAATTAAATGTGAATTGATGTTTGATGGTTCAGGGAAAGCTGAGCCTTGTCTTTGTACAGGCCGAGTTATTGTAATGGGTAGATTCACCTTTAATGGCTGACAGTAGGTAGATATAGATCCAATTCGGACTAGATGTTCATTGAATGGAAATTAATGAGAGTAGGTAGCCGTAGGGAAGGCTTGAGGAGCCCCTCTTTTGTAAAATGATCTTTGTATCAAAATTCATTAGTTCGGAAAAAATAAAAAATAAAATAGGAGTTGGTGGCACTCTAGTTATTGGGAGTTGTTGCCATTGTAGCTGAGAGTCGAGAGCTACTGAGAAGAAGTGTATGAACACATGTATATTTCAGTTGAAT
Source organism: Picea sitchensis (assembly GCA_010110895.2). Classification (NCBI taxonomy): domain Eukaryota; kingdom Viridiplantae; phylum Streptophyta; class Pinopsida; order Pinales; family Pinaceae; genus Picea; species Picea sitchensis. Next base: position 36,009 of record SNQJ01S0090210.1, on the reverse strand, counting down.
GAATATAACATAGGAGCATTATTCCAAATGTCTGGTATTGTTGTGTCTATCTGAATAAATGAATGGTAGACTTTCTGTTTATTTGAAATTCTCTGTTATTTCGTGTTCTTGTGTTTATGTATGCATTTACATGGTTGAATGTATGAATATATGAAGCTTTAGGTAAGCTTCAATTGTTTCTCTTCTATGAGCAAGTGAAAGTGTGCATAGAGTCCGCAAGGAGTACGTTGACTGAGTCTGTTTCGACTCATAAGCTCAGAAGAGATAACGTGAAACTTATGTATGCAAAGAGTGCATAGTGTCCACAAGGTGTGCGTGATAGAGTCCATCTTGACTCAGAAGGTTCTGGAGAGATAGTTGAAGAAGTTTGTCTGCAAGGAGTCTGTGACAGAGTCTTCTTACTCAGAAGTTCAGAAGGGTTAGCGAAAGTTGTCCACATAGAAGCTAAGTTTTGGAGGAAGACCTGTTGCAAGGCATGCACAGGTTGAACTTTTGACTAAGTGTCGAAGAGAGCATTCAAAGGAGGCAAAAGTTCAAGGAAGAACAAAGCTCAGGAGGAAGAGTGGTGATAAATCTCCAAAGGGAGGAGTTCTTTGAGGTTTCCCAAAATCATCGAGAGAGATCCGTCCAGGAGGGAATGGGATCATTCCAGACCGTCATATATGGGAGAAGTGCATGAAGAATTGGCCGTGATATATTTCGACATTTCGGAGTTCGGAGCATTTTGAAGTGTTGAGAAGCAAGATTGTCGAAGTCGCGAAGTCGCGAAGTGAATCTTAATCGTTGGCTAAGAGGAGATACATGGAAACGGATTATAAAATACGAGAGTTAGAGGTCCAGAAAAGTTGTGTGCAGAGTAAGTGAGTTTCGAGAAGTCACGAACTCCGGAAGTACAACTGGACCGTCAGATCTAGGGAGACACATTGCAGAGATCCGCGAACTCGGAGAAAAGTGTTTCGGGAGGAAACAGAGGAGGAGGTTGCAATATCATCGAAGCCCGAAGTGGCAAATGGATTGGCTGGAGGTTATAGTCGGCGGTCACAGAGGAGAAAGAGTCTAGTGTGAGACTAGTACTCACAAATCAGTGTTGCCAAGCGCCAAAGAGAGGATTTGCAGGTAGTTTTAGCTTGCAGGTGATACCAAGGGGACCTGTGTGTGTATTAATTGTTTAGGGTATATTGAAGGCCCGAAGAACCAATTTGGTTCTAGGAGTTTGAATATCTGAGACCGGGAGGTCGCGGAATCCCCAAGAGGGAAGGGGGGTTGCATCATAAGTAGTATCAGAGCCTGAAATTGTTTTCAGGTAGCGGAGAGTATACAACCACAGAACTAAATTTTGTAGGCAGGGGAGACAGTCTGACTACATAAAGTAGTGTCAGAGCTTGATTTCTCCTATAGACAGCAGGTGAAGGAAGTCATAGTGTTGATGCTCTGTGAAGGATTTTTGCAAGTTCGCAACAGTCAAGTAGACAATCAGATGGGTTGTAGGAGAAGCTGGAGATGCTCTTAGTTGTGGAGTAGACAACAAAAAATCAGGAGGACTAAAGTCAGAGAGAGGAGAATGGCTATTGAATTCCATAAGCGTGGTCGAAGAGAATACCACTAGAAGAAAAGCAAAGCAGAGATGGATAAAGAGCTCGAAGAGATAAGAGCAGAAATGGACAGACTAACATTGAGAATGAAGCAAGAATCCCAGGTACGATGGATGTATGAGTGGCCCATGAAGCATAAATCAAAGTGGCATGTTCAGAATTTGTTGGCCTGAAAGAAGTAATAGGTAATGAGAAGATGGCTGAGGGAAACTGAAACCATCGGTGACACAGTGGAAGTGGTTCACATATGTGAGCCAGAAGTTGGAAAAATCCTCAGTGATGAGGAGGAGAGGAGATCAGAGGATCTCATGAGCTTCTAGGAGGGCAGTGATGAAGGTTCAGATTGTCAGGTGGGAAATGAGATGAGATCAGTTGACCTCATAGACTTCCAGGAGGGTAGAGGAGAAATAAGAAATTTCCGGGTGGGCAAGGGAGAAGAGATGAACTTAGTAGATATTCCACATCAGTAGGGAGTGTTGATGGAGGAGGATCAGAGAAGTGTCCTGATCATTGGGGGAATCGAGATATTCCTGCCACATAGCCCAGTTGAGGCTAGAGTATGTGTTGCATAGGAAGCAACAGAAAGACAGCTAGGGATGACTATCATAAAAAATGAGAATGAGAAGACATTTGAATATGCCCAATAGCTGAGAGAGGAGGAAGAGAATTCAGCAAAATTGCTCATAATTTTCAGCCAGGAAGTTGAACAGGAGTTGACTGCAACATTGGAGATTGCAGCAGAAGAGGAAGCAAACATCATGGATTTTTTTGATCTGTGTGAAGAACTGGAATCCCTGGAAAGAAGGGTAATAGTGCAAAGTCAGGACATCCAACAGGCTAAGTTGAAAGAAAAAAGGAGCATACCAGTGTGGGGAACAACTAGAAGAAGCTAGAGTTATACCGACAGAGGAACGGACAGAAGACATTATTTCAAAGGATATAGATGAAAAACAACTCAGTGATGAAACTGTAGCATTGGAGTTTGGACCAGAGTGGCAAGCTAATTCCACAGGAGATAAAATCAGCACGGGCGATCAGGACGATCTATCCTTTGATGTGTATGAGGAAGAGGAGTTGCAGCTGAGCAATCTCCAAAGAAGGAACCAGCCAACAGAGCAGCTAGAAGAAGTGATACAGGATATCAGAGAGCTGATGTTGAATTCAGCATAGGAAATTGTCAGCAAAGAGATGTTGAGCAGAAGAGGACCTGCAAGAGAAGCAGGGAAGCAACAACAACAACAAGGCAAAGGAGCAGATGGACATCTCCACATCAAATTTTGGGACCCTAGAGGATCTCAACAACAGTAGGGGAGCCATGATCAGGAGCTCATGATTTTTACCAACGTGGGAGTATGATGCAGGAGCATCGCTCCACCACAA